>BLKR01015159.1:0-101268 GCA_011170035.1 Teleogryllus occipitalis | reverse complement strand
TTATCGTAGGGGTTATTTTTGCGGGGAGACTGTCCGTAGGCAGTGTTCCGCACCTGAGTTTCGACCCAGGCTTCCTTCGAAGCCTACCCCCGACGCGGCTCTGGGGACTTTTATTTAAGCAGGCGCACCCCGTGGGCAGTCCCGTCTGCGCCTGCGATTTGACTCTCACTTTCTCCGCTAGATGTCGGGCTCAGTTAACTATATCCGAGATGTCTGGTTGGGAGAAAAGTGGATCTCATTAGGGCGGGATGTTGTCGGAGAGATTTAATTTTGCCGGGCATCCTGTCAGGGTTCTTTTACATGCTACAAAAGTGACATGGCTACTGTGGATTTTCCGCCATTCGAAAATCCGGGCTCCTCGGCCGGGATCGAACCCGCGCACTGGGGGTTCAGAAGCCAGTAAGCTAACCCCCCACCCATCGAGGGGCCAGGCCGTCGCTGGATAAATCTCACGCGGCTACGGTGTCGCAGAAGCTAACAATTTGAAACGCTGCTTTTTGTTGTTTTGATAAGGGTAGTGCGTGGGACTGGAATGTTAATTCGGATTGGGAATAGTTACAGAAAGACCTCTAGTATTTGTCAATCAGCGCAGCTCAAAATTTAAAAACACATAACGATTTATTTCCAGGAATATACACATTTCCTGTCCATCTCGAAATAAAAGTATGCTGACCGTCCAAAAATGCACAAGACTATCCACAGCTTATCAACATGTTCAACATGTCAATTTTTTAATAAATTTTGAAAGTAAGTTTATCAGTATACGTTGAACATTTATCTCTTAAATCTCGCATGTGGGATGAAGACAGGGCAGTCTCGGAAGTAATTTTCTAAAATTATATTCACAGCTCGTAAATTAGTACCTTTTAAAATGTCTGAGTGATACATCTCTGACATTAACCAAAGTTTCAGAATTGACAGCGGCGTTGTTTAATCGTGAGTCTGTTACAAAATAGCCGTCAATAAATGATCGATAACATTTAAAATGCAAATAAATTTGAATACATTCTTACCTAATGTAATTTAATGAAGGAAGAGTTCTACTTTTCTGATTTTTTATTTGATATCAAATCAGTAATGAGAATTTCATTCTTTCGAGCATTGGACTTTAACGGAAGTTGAATATCCATCTTCAGTCTAAAGTAACAACAATTAAAAATTAAAAAATTAAAAATTAAAAAAGTCAAATGAATCGACACAAAAAAATTATTTTATTTGTCAGCAAAAAGGGAAGGAGCTCCTTTTACGCCAGTCTCCTTTTGGTCAACTAAACATATTTCAACCAACAGCAAAATTTGGTTTTAGTTTTCTCCTTATGGAACATTCCAATAAGTAAAATCTTACACCATGGGATGGATTATCCCTTGAAATAATTAAGAATTGTCATTGTCTTTTGTAACAAGAATTTCTCGCATTATAAAAAATTGCAAAATGGCCGGTAGTAGACAACAATCACAGAGCAGTTAATAAAACCACAGAAACTTTCAAGCTCCGCAGAGGGAGCGACGCGATACAAGAATAGGGGACAGGGGATATGAGTGGCCCAATTCAACATTTACTAGGTAGACAGAGAACCAAAATTATATCTTTAAACTTTGATACATTAATATACATTTTCCAGTAAACTAAAAATGGTTTTGAAGTGCACAATCTTCTGGTTTAAATACTGTCATTGTGATGGTAATTATGTGGTTAGGTCTTCATGAGTGTTTCTTTTTCATGTTTATATTATTTTATGTTTGTATAAATTCAATTACGTGAACTATGAAATAGCTTTGAGTACCATGAAATTCCAATTGTGAGCCTCCTAACTATGTGGTAATACCGGGTAATACAAAAATTTGTGAATGATTTTTGCCATTCATATCTTGCTGAAATACCTAAGTCATTTGAAACTTTCCTCATACATGATGTTTGTATCGGCGGAGTTATCTTTGAGAGGATGTGATGACGCACAATCTATAGAAATAACAAAAGCATCAACGATCTAAGATTTAAAAGGAACTTTAGAATTACTTTGTAAAGAGTTAGGATATTAATGTAATATAATACCTTTCATCGACATTAAAAGAAGAAAAAATACAAAGCCGCTTGTATGAACCATTATTTTCGATAAGATGACGTGTACATAATACCGCTGAATAGTATTGCGCAACTCAGAAGCTGCTGTCTCTTAACGAGAATAAATCGTTCCTTTGTAGCATTGTAACGGGTGGTTCCATCGAAAGAACGATACACGTACCTAATAGCTCTTTGTCGATTATCTCACACTCAGACTTGTGTATCGAATTACCCATGTCACAAAGCAATTT
This sequence comes from Teleogryllus occipitalis, assembly GCA_011170035.1. Classification (NCBI taxonomy): domain Eukaryota; kingdom Metazoa; phylum Arthropoda; class Insecta; order Orthoptera; family Gryllidae; genus Teleogryllus; species Teleogryllus occipitalis. The sequence goes on along the minus strand of BLKR01015159.1, from coordinate 98,956 downwards.
CATATGCATGCTTCAGAGGGAATATGCGAGTTCTCATAGTCTTAGTACTTACGAAGTCAAAGTTTCATGTTGCGGGTCGCAATTTGGTTGCAGCTTAACGCAGAAAAAAAGCTGCAGATTGGACTCAGATGTTACACTTTTACTCACCATCAAATGGTTTCACAGCCGTTATTTCAAATGACAACGTGAGTAAGAGGTTGAATTTGAAAGAGTTGATAATTACTGATGTCACCAAATTACACATGATCGAAATGAACGCGCTTACAAAGTCCCAATAGAAAATAACAACCTAATGGAGTTCAATTTATGTATTTCGCTACCAACTTCACTGCCCCATTGTTTCAAACATGTTTTCTTAACATTAACTTGTGCATTCAACTAACCATTAAATAGTTGTGAGATTAAATATTTTCCCTGAAATTTGCGTGCCTAATTAACCGATGTTTCACTTGTGTGTTATCATAAATGAATGCATAACGAATGTGGATCAAAATTTTTTTTAGATAAATATGAGTTGAAGACTTCTATTGAGAGTATTGAATTGAAGATTATATAATTAAATGAATCACGAAAATGACAAAAGCAAACAAAAATGACAAACGAACAGGCAAAATGTCTATTTCCGTACTATAAAATATTGAAGACGATGAGTACCCGTCCATGGATTTTACAATCGAAATTCCCTGTTAGATTTCATGTAATGGCTTTGATATTCATTATTTCGTTCGAAAGAGCTAGTTTCCACTCCACACATCATAGAAGATTGTTTAAAGCCAGTGTAACAATCTAAGATCCCCACGAACAATTTAGATGCAAAGAACAAACATAACAAGGAATGGCATGAGTAGGAGATGGAAAACAGAAGAAAGCGGTGTCGCGCACTAATAATTTTTTTATAAATTAAAGAAGACGCGACAAAATCCCGATTTGGACAGTACAAATCAATAGCATTCATTTAGAGGAACATTTCAAAAGTTATTCGAAGCGAATCGCATCGGGGGTTTAAAAGATATGAGTGATTTTGAAAGTACACTTTAGACAATATAACTAGAGATTTTTACAGCCATTGTTATCATAAGAAAGGTAATGTAAAGAAGCGGCTTTTCCTAAAAATTAAGAGAACGCGTAAAGCGATTGAAATGAAACTTTCGGGATTAACAAAGAAAATCACGCGGAAAATTATGACATTACTCGCAACTCTGAAAAATATCGAGGAGCTGCAGTAGAGATGCCAATTGAAATTGTATATTTGGAAATTTTACGAGAGAACAATGATGCGTCGCGAGCGACGGAAATAAAGCAATTTTGGTGTTAATAAACATGAGGAGATCGTATAAGAAATAGTAATAAGATATAAATTGATAATTAAAAGTAGTAATAAAGAGAAATAGCCTGGAAAGGACAGAATTAAGTAAAATGGTATGATATTTTTGATAAAGACACGTAAGCGATCGGTAAATGTTCCAGAAAAAAAAAGTTGAAGACACAAGGCAACAATGAAAAAAAAGATGATGCGTAGCAAGCTCGAAGTCAGACGTGGGGAAGAATGCTCCGGAAAAAGATAAAAAATTTAGTATGCAATTGTGCGAGAAACACGGTGAACATGAATGGATATAGTGAGTTTAGGCAATGATGTTCGAAATAACAATGCGTAACGCGGAAATATTTTATGTGTCGCAGTATATTCAACAATAGGACATTTTGGAGGAAATGTAGCACGCGATAGACAGATAATCGCGTTGTTAGTTGCGTAATGGAAATAGGATGATAGGGGAATGAAAGGACATGCTAAGAAGGTATTAGCGAGCTCAAGAAAATTTTGGTAATGTGTGGGGATGGAGAAATGCTGCGGGAGAATGGATTTGGAGGATGCTGCGTAATATACATCGAGGACGGCGCGCAGCAATGGTTTGCTGCGGATTACAGCGTTTTCTGCAAAAGGGAAGTTATGAAACTTTGTTTGTTTTTTTTTTGTTATGAAATTCACATTTTGAAGGAGAAGAAAGATTAAAATTAGCTTCTGTACAAGATCAAGTTCTGTCTTAACGTAAATAGATTCAATAGATATACAGGCAGAATGCGCATTCGGGTGTGAATGAGTTTATTTATAATTGTCAGTATGAATGGAAATATTTTGGATTTTGTGTCATGTAATTTAAGGGTATTATATCGTTCATGTGTTTATGTGTTTATTTTGGTTGTCGTTAAGTGTATTATGTGAGTCATGGGAGAGCAACGACCCCAGTTTGTATTTATATATATATATATATATATATATATATATATATATATATATATTTCAACTGGAATAACGACTAGCACAGGAATTACAGAAAATAAATGGCGAACATCACTTGGTTCGACATTAAATTAAACGAACGTAGTTTAATTGTTACATGTAGCTAGTTAATGACCTACGCCCACGTGCCCGAATAGTTGTTAGATCCTGTACAGGTCAGCCACAACCTCACGCCCAGATTTTATGTGTAAGTAAGAAAATATCGGAAGTTCTGGGGGGCAGCTAGTCGACGGGCAACCTTGGAGGTGGAAGCTGAGTATAACCAGGGCAATTGATAAGAGCGGGTTTTGGTTATTATTTTGGCGTTATAACGCCGGGCGATTATAAAGATTATAGTTGATCTAGAGCAGGTAATGGTTCATTACATATTTTGGTGCGCCTAACGAGGAGTGATTATAGTTGTTTTATAGATATGAGGAGGACGGTTCATTACACCAGGTACTGTGAAAATGGTGCAAAATAATCGGAAAGTAGTGAATAATAAACACCTAAGAGTTATCCAAAAATCTATGCAGATTTCGGAGTACATTTTCATTTCCTGTCAGCTCTCCGGCACTCATAGTTTTGCCTTGGCTTCTTTTACTACAACAGCCCAATTTCTTCTATCTTCAGCTTTTCTTCCCCATCTTTTAACACCTAGGTTCCTCAAATCTTCCTCCACCTCATCATTCCATCTTAATCTAGGTCTACCTTTTCCTTTCCTACAGGGCATGCCTCATACATATACATTTCTAACGGCTCTCTCTTCATTCATTAGAATCAAGTGACCCAACCATTCCAGTATGTTCGCCTTAATACATGTAACTATTTGGCTGTCTTAAATCTTGCAATTCTGCGTTGGTTCGATTTCTCCAGATTTCATTTTCTTTCATTGTAACAAATATTCTTCTTTCTTAAAACAATCACAACTCACATCAGATTCTTTCAGACTCATCTCCAACTTCCACATTGCCCACCTTCGGTATCCTCCGAAATAATTTCCTCCGCTTTTACCCATCTATGCCAACCTCTGGTCGCAGTCAATGGATTCCATTGACTTCGCCCAGTTACTGTCTTACTCCGACCTTCTGTCTTACTCCGACCAGTTCCCTGCAGCTCCTAACACCGTCACTACCGCTATCGTCCAGCCGTCACTATCGCCACCTCCGCTACCAACTCAGGAGCCTCCAGGGTCGCCATCGCTAACGCCATCACCACAGCATCGCCGTCGCCGCCACCCCTTCTGCCACCGGCCTTCGCACTCACCAAGGGATAATGAGCGCGCTGTAGTTAATGAGCAGTTCCTTCGCCGCTCCGCGCCGCGCCGCGCCGCGCCGCGCCGCGCCGCGCCGCGCCGCGCCGGCGGAGGTGGCATCGCAGGCGGGGGCGGCGGGGGGCGGTGGCGGGGGTGGCGATGACCCGGGGGCGCCGGGGAGGTGGGGGCGGGGGGAAACGGGGGCGGGGGCGGCAGGGGTGGTGGGGGGCGCCGGGGAGGCGAGGGGCAGGGCCGCGGTAGGGGCGGGGGCGGCGGCGACGGGGGGCAGGGGCGGTGGGGGCAGGGGCCACAGGAGGTAACGGCGGGGGTGTTAATTGTAAGGACACTACTGGCGGGCGAAAGGTTGCCGCAATACCAACGGTCTAAGAAAACCCGAAAGGGGAGGGAATATGGAGGTAGAGATGGATGGATTATAAGAAGACAGAGAGTAACCGAGAGGCAGAAGAATGGTGAATGGAAATTGTGATGGAAATAGACTAAAGTTTGTGACGAAGGATCCGAAGATGGAGACAGAACAAGAGGCAGTTTATCGTATATTTTCTTGTGTCCGAAACAGGTTTACGTCAAACATAGGTTGTAATTAAATGGTAATAATATTTATATCAATAACCGAGCAGTGGTGGAATAAGACCAGAGGTAACTGGAGAACCCGAAAAAAACCTGTCAAGAATCTGAACTATCCATCACAAATTCCACACAGAATAATTGGACATTCAGCTCCAATATTCCAATATTCGGAAGGAGAAGCGAGCCAAGGGTGGCTGCTGAGTTTCGGGTCCTCCCTTGCTGAAGAAGTGAATGTTGAACGAAAGTGGCGGTGACAATGATGCAGAAAATGTGGTTTGGAGATGAAAATCCGTGAATACTAACGATTGTCAGGGGATGTGTTTGGACGGACGAAGACTACGAAAGAGAAGGGATGGGGAAGGGAAGGGAAAGGAAGGGAAGAGAAGGGAAGAAAGGCGGCAAAGCAAAATCAAAAGGAGTGCAATACGATAGACTGTACCCGTCAGTGTGGAGGACAGTGGAAGTGACTTCCCCACACGGATAGCGGCGGCAGAGGATTATACGGCGGAGGCTCGTAAGAGCGTACGTCAGCACCGCCGGCGAACAAAGGGTTCCAATACTGTGAAAAAGACGATATTGCACCGCGTTGCCTGGGTGCTGGGTCTGTGAAACCGCAGAAGAAACAAAAGACTTCTGGAGCCGTAGAGGCAGCAAGTGAAATGAAATGAACCCCACAGAAAGATTATTTTAACCGAACTTAATTAATGGTAGCATTTCATGTCATGGACTTGATTTACTATTATTTACGAAGAAATCTATGATTCCATTTTTCAGTACAAAAGGGATTAAAAAATGTAACTTTTAACAGACGTTCCGATACAATTCGAGATAAAACTTGCATCTACGTTTTTCATAAAGACATTTCTTTTTTTAACAAAAAAACTGTTAAACTGCATGTAACGTTTTGTAGGGAGGAAAGCTATACTTAACGTTTAGATGTAAACCATATACTAGGTATTTGCTGAATGGAACAAAGGAATCAAAAAGAAAATGCCGATCGAAGGAAGATCATAAAGGGGATGTGGCACTCCATTTAAAGAGGAAAACAGAATCGTGATGTATTGAGCAGAAAGCCTTGTAAACGACCTTCATCGCAAGTAAGAAAGAAATCTGAGAAACTCATGTTGGCAAGTACTCCGCTCCATGACATTTAATATTAATGACAGATTTTATATTTTGTCTTGCAGTGCGTTTTCCACTTCACAAAGTAATTAAGTATTTTAATTTTTTGCTATATTAAAACATCATTTTCATTTGAAAATCGTTAATTCTTCGAAAACTTTATTGAAGTAATACAACGCAATCATGTGCAATAAGCAAAAGAATTTCATGGTCGGTAAATAATCAGAATTAACATGAAGTTAATAAGGAAACATCTCGAGGTGACACTTCTCGATTTTAGTTCATTTTGGTTAATGTAAAGGACGAAGATTTTGATTTTCTGTAAATACACGTTGAAAAGGGGATGACATCATTCTTCAAACGTGGAAGCACACTAAGGAAATTTCACTGTTTCACATAGAAAAACGTAATATTTTATACCAACGCAATATAATATTGTCAAGAATAGTAAAAAATAAAATTTGCAGCATCTCTTCTCAAATACTTCCTGAGAGCAGGAAGAACTAAGGGAGTGGAACAGTTGCTTGAATATTTTGCCGTAATTTCTCTCTCTTTTACATCCTAAGAAATGTTACGTTGTGTAAAGGAAGTTGATTCGTAGTTAAATGTGAATGGACAGAGAACAAAATGTTTAATGACTAATGTATTTTTTTTCACGATAGCGGTTTGCATTTTGGAGCCGTTAATGTAATTTGTGATGTAGTAAAAATGATGTTTTAATACTAATTTTCGTTTCCTACATTTTTTTTTCTTTTTTTCACTGTTGACCAAAATTAAAAATGCTTTATACTAGAATCTAATAATTTTCAGTGCAATACAGAACAATACAGTCTGTCCCTTCCAAACCTATTTCCGTGATCTCTTCAGCTTCTTTCCACTCCCAGATTGTCCAATTTTTCTACCTTCCGAACTTTCGAAATTCCCAACCTTCCCATTTCGAACTTTCAAAACTCCGAACTACTTCATATTGAATCTGTCAAGTTCAAATGAGACGTAATTGTAAGCTGGCCACGGCCAGCACATCCCATTTACGACAGTGACATCACCTGACGCCTCTTGGCTGCGGCCACACCCACGCACGCGTGCGCGAAATGTCGAGAGCAGCGCTGGCGCCGAGGCGGTCGCCCATTGACGAACGAAGGCCCCGCGCCGCCCACAGTGGGGCAAAACGAGAAAAGAACGCAAGGAGCCATTGATTAGGGGGCTCGCTCTTACTCGGAAGAGACTGGCTGAGGTGGTTGAGATTGTGTCCCCTGTTATTTTTATCATCCCCAATGAGAATGAAGTTGGGCTGGAGAATGTTTGCAATATATCAGTGTTTTAATGAAGCTAGAATGTAATGAAACATTGGGTTTTTCCCAGCCGGCAGCCAGTTTCCCTTAAGGTCTCCCCGATGGAGCGCATATTCCAGACCATACACCAGACCACCAGCACACTTGCGGGCTCCTATCATCTGGGGACTGTAGATCGCGGGTTTCTCTGTGACAGCACATGCAAGAGAGGAAAGAAAACTACGCCCAAAGCGGGATTCTTCGGACCGAGTCGTGATTCGGTACACGCGCTTAGCCACCTCGGCCATCCAGGTCGGCCACTTTAAAACTTACTTTTTCAATACTATTTAAGTGCGTAGTTCTTTAATAATAATTTGACCTATTCACTTTCTAAGCATGATCAAATTGAAGCGTGAACAAACGCGAGTTCTTTGAATTTCTGTTTTTACGGCCTGGCCGTTTACCTTGGTCTGATGCTTTAATTCACACCTATACATATTCTTTCCTGTTTTTCAACATGATTTATATCAACTCGAACACTATTATGTTTAGTGAAGATATCGGAACAAGTAACTCACTCGTGAAAAATACCTCTCACCTCTATCTACTTGTGGAAATGCGTTTCACCCTGAGGAAGGTCGCAGCATGGCGGACGAAATGTGTGCATAGGACGCGGCGTCTCTCGGACATCGAACAACGAACTATAGATACTGACTCCGGCTGCGGAAGCCTACGCATTCACTCCTAACCTCCTGTTGGACTCTGTGAACCGAACTCGAGGTATTGGCAGCTGGTGCTCCAGGCCACGGCGGTGGGAGAACACAAGCTCCAGAGCGGTCCGATCTTCGGCGATGCTCAACCGCTTTAAAATCAGTCAAAAGGGACGCCTACTGGCTTCGACAAAGCATGTGGCCTACTCGAATGTGCTCGCCTGCTGGGCCAGTTCGGCGCACTGTGGGCGCGCACGAGGAAGCGCAGGCGGCGTGCGCCATAAATCGCCTTGAGCCGATTGGGAGGCGCAGCTCGTCGCCCGCGCGCCACGCCAAGCACCCGGGGCACCGCCTCAGTTTGCGCTGCCCAAACAGGCGTCACGCGCACAAGAGCAGAGCCGGAGGAACGTCGTTTTCTGCGATATGGAGGGTGAAATGAAAAATAATAGAGCAAGTCAAAAGTGCAAGTGAAGTGTGAACACTTCTGGAGTGAATGAAATGAACAAGCAGAGGTGATAAATGTATTTTCGTGTATGTTACATTTCCTTTATTACGATTTTAACATGTCTAAACAATGCAGCTCTTTGTACGTTCAGGCTGTCAGTGATTCACAGGTGGATAAACCAAATATTTTTTCCTTACACTGCAGAATTGTTCGAAGTTTCAGTGAGCGTTTGGGACATAACACATGTAAAATAAAGAGGTTAAAATACATTTAATTATTTATCAGTAACAAATAAAAATTATATGAATATACATTGAAGAAGTTGAAATTGAAAACCCCATTCTTAGAATTACTCAAAATATCAAGTACGTAGTGCTCCGTAAGTATGGAGGTATTTCTATTTAAACGTGACATGAAGATATTAGAAATATTTAATTTCTGCATATCCGTATCCTCTTCCCAACTCATCATTAGCCAAGGTGGATACTTTTCATAATTATCTGACGTAGTATCGTGTTGTTCAGATTAATCAGAGGTTATGGTGTGCAGCGATAATATTTTTTGGTAATTACATCAAGTTTTGCTTCCGTGTTGCAGGCAATCGTTTGCAACGAAATTAATAAATAAATAATAAATTTAACGCAATTCAAAAAATACAAATTGTTAGATAATATATTAAACAGTTTTAAATGAAAGGTAGGTACTCTTCAGAAAATAAAAAGATATAAGTGTGAAAATACTAGAGTTCGAATCAAATAAGATAGAACACATTAAACAAAATAAATTATTTATTAATAGAAAAGTGAAAATCTGCATTGCTGTTTATTAACTTAATTATTTTACGTGAGTGTTTCATCAAAAAATATGGTATACACGTAAGATCGTTTATGTTCTACAAAGCCTTTCTAAAACTTTTCAGGGAATGCGCCAAAAATTTTGGCATCGACATGTGACCTTTAGGTTTCACACAAAATATCATAAACCAACTCTCTTTTATACATTTTTACTAACAAGAAGCGAACTAATTAAATTCAGAAATCCCAAAACATCTGTGCTGTCAAACGCAATTTAGTAACCTCTGTGGCTGTCATTTGCCTTTGTAATTGTGAATGACAAACTTCGGAAAAATAAGCACAGTCTCCGGCGCTCCCTCATTTGCAATGTTAAATGTTGAGAAAGCATGCTCTCCGAACGGGTTCTTTTTTATTTGTGGAGGAAAAAAAACCGCGCGAAAGTGGAGTCTCAGGGTTCAGGCGCGTCGCGGCCGACGCACGAGGCGTCGGAGAAAATTAGTTCAAAACGTCGCCGCGCCGACGGGATAAACTTTCGCAGAGTTCGTGTACACGTCGCGAGGTCTGCGAACAAGTTGTTCTCTTGCCGTTAATTGAGCAATGCAACAAGTGAGACGTCAAGAGACCACAACGCTCGCGCGCGTTGTGGAAGAGGCAAGGGAGATGAAGAAATAATCCAAGAGCTCCGGGACGACAGATATTCATTCAAAGAGAAAGAGAGACCGGGAGCGGTAGCTCAGTGCATCAACTGATGTCACTGCAGCGCCTCTGACCGGGAGGTCCTAGGCTCGAGTCCTGACGGCGGCAGGATTTTCGACACTAGCTTTTCAGCTAGGTCGAATTCAGTCGCTGTCTGGAGAAGAATTCTAGTGGCCGGCTGCTCTGATCGGCGGTTTTCCGTGGTTTCTCCGATCAACATCAGGTGAATGCCGGAGCAGTACCTTATCAAACGGCCCACGGACCGCGCGCGATCTGTCCTTCCCATTCCTAGTCCTATCCTCTCCCCTTACACACACACTTACACTAACATGCACTACACTACCACATATCCCGGGAGACCGGTCGGGAGCTTAGAGCTTGTCCCGGCTGGGGCGGTGCCCCGCTGGTGGGAGACTCCTGGTTAGGGGGAAACCCCACTAGCACTAGGTAGGCGCCGGATCTCCCCATCCAGCGGGGGAAGATCACCGCCATCTCCCGAGAAAAAAAATGCACTAAACTAACGGGACTAATGACCAGAGCGGTTGAAGCGCCCGGAAACATCAATCAATCAATGAATCAAAGAGAAAGAATGGGAAGTGACAGGAAAAATTGGGATGGAGAATTACAGTCAGGGGAATAAAAATGAGGTCAGAATTGAATGGAGGATGAGAATGTTGCAAGTGAAGGAAAAGAGAGGTACAATGTTGCTAGATAAAGGAATATTATTTGAGGACATGATGGTTAGGAAAAAGTGCGAAGAATTGCAACGAAAAGTCTGAGAGAAATTAATATATAGGAAAGGAAATGTCATACGATATGTGGAAAAAAACTAAATAATGTTGAATAATATGTCCAAGACAGGAGAAAGTGTCAGGACAGGAATAGTAAGGCTTTTTATTAGAATAACTTCCAAAAACAGATATAATTCTCTTTCTGTCATTGAAGTATGCATTGGAAGGAGTTACGGGATAAATTCATATTATATATTTCACGTTATTCTCGTATATTACGTCTACTTTGGAAATTATGTTTTCATCAGGGCAAGATGAAAAGGCGAGTGGATTTATCTCCAAATTTTCAAAGAGCTATTGATATTTAATAAAACTATTCTAAGAGTAGAAATGAACAAAGTGGTACGACTACACTCGTATCCATAATATATTTAATTCAGCGCACCCATACAATGTATTCCGTATTACACATTAATGTAATTTTGTTGCAAAAGAACAAACATACACGTCAATCATTTTATTTCAATTTCCATTGCACAATTATCATAAACGAGGCAATATTATATTAGCTTGCGATCTAATTTTGTTGTTCTAACAGGGTAACATTAAAATTTTATCTAGTCTCTCCGGAATATAATGCTCCTGAGCCGCTTCTGCTGCTCTAAATTTCGTACCGGCTCGGTGCAGCGTGTGGTGGGGGCGCGTGTGTGGTTGGGCGGGCGGTTGAGCGGGTGGTTGGGCGGGAGGAGGTGGTTGGGCGGGCGGGCGGGCGGTTGGACTGGCGGTTGGGCTGACGGTTGGGCTGGCGGTGGGCTGGCGGTTGGGCTGGCGGTTGGGCTGGCGATTGGGCTGGCGGTTGCTGGCGGTTGGCGGTTGGGCTGGCGGTTGGGCGGGCGGTTGGGCGGGCGGTTGGACGCGCAGTTGGGAGGCGCTTGGGCGGGCGAATGGGCGGGTGGGCGATGGGTCAGGCGGACGGGTGATTGAGGAAGCGGGCGGGCGATTGGGCAGGTGGGCGGGCGATGGGGCAGGCGCGCTGGCGAATGGGTGGGTGGGCGATTGGTAGAGCGAACGATTGGGTGGACGGGCGGGTGATTGGCCGGGCGATTGGGCGGGCGATTGGGCGGGCGTTTGGGAGGGCGGTCGGGCGGGCCTGTCGAGGCGACCGCTGTCCGGCCGGCGCCTCCGGGGCGTAGCGCTGGCGTCGGGGATTTCCGCCGCGCAGAAGTGGCGGTCGGGGCCTAACGCTGACAAATCGCCACGACGCGTGGAAGGGGACGCGCCGATACATCACGCGAAGGCGCCTTAACGCAGTCGCGTTTACGCCTCAGAGCGCCGCCTCGAGGAATGTGGGGCGCGTCGAAAGCCGAGTTTCAGGTTCCGCCGCGGCGAGCAGGAAAACAAGGGCGTGAAAATTAAGGGGGATGGATTTTGTTGATTCGGTTCAATGGAATAGCTAGTTGGCAAAACGTGGGGGTATATAAATCGCTTGAAAGCGACCACACTGGCCTAAATACAAGAAGATAACGGCTGAGGTTTATAGCGCTCGATAAAACACTAAGCCACGGTTTCTCATTTTAACATTTTTGGCGTGAAAATGAGTTTGTCTTTTTGTTCTATTGTAATGTGTTTATTTAATAGTTTAATGTATATTATATTATATTTATATTATATAAATTATACAATATCGAAACACTCTTTCCAATTTATTTCTGCACTTCAAGTGCCGTTAGTAGAATATTCTTTAAACATAAATCTTAAATATATTTTAATTAATTATTCTGATAATTTTTTAATAATTCTTCATTATTCCATTGAATACCTTTTAATGAACCTAATTAAAAAGTGTCCAATCGCGAAAGAAATGATTCTCTACTGCTATGGCTCTGTTCGTTTCAGCCAAAGACACCTGTTAATCCTTGTCGGAATTTTGTTCCTTTTAATGAGAACACTCAGAGCAGGAAGAAAATTTCGGGTCGCTCTTGACAAATGGGAGAGCTCAGACTCCGTGACAGCAATGAAGAGCTTAAGGAGAGGAAGACTCTTTTTTGCTCCGATTGCAAAACTCAGACAGGTAGACAGAGAAAATTTAGACGCAAATAGAGTACTTCAGTTCCAAAAAAGAAATATTCAATAACCTCTAAGAGGACACGAAATTTTCTATTAATTGCTGATGCTTTTTTGTACATTTTTAATATTCACAGGATATTCGTCTGCACTTAAATAGGTCAAATTACCTCGAAGTGATGTTTTACAAAATAGTTAAATGTCTCCATGTCTTTTAATGACCTATGGAATATTTTTAAATAGTCTCTGAGAAACAAACCAGCAGCTGCTTGTGAATGCTAATTTATTCATACAAGGACAATTCTGGAGGATGAAAGCCTCTAGTGCCACATGAGAGACACGGCGTTGTAGGAGTTGCTGCGACGGGGCTGCGGTTTTAATGCAGCGACAGGGCTGCTAGTATTCGAGAAGAAGGTAGGCAGTATGGAGACGGAATCGTTGGCAAGTAACGTATGCCTAGGACGCGGTGCGGCGCCGCGTGTCTCTGACAAATAAGATTACATCGAATGGACTTGCAGAAACAAATCTCTTCATTCCGGCGAATGTTTCCATCCCCCGACTCAAAATATTTATGAATTTCAAATATAAACGTATTAATTTAACTTTAAATTAATCAAGAGAAAAAGAAAGCACTACCGTAAATGCACCGTAAGAACATTTCGATGCCATGAACCTCGATTATATTCTTCCAAGATATCTAGGGCCCTTTAATCCTAGAACAATGGAGTCTACTCTATCCCAACATCATTTCAATTCACTCTGACTGGAAATTTCTGACAACTGCTGCATAGCGTTTTACGTAAATTTGAATTAAACAGTTAACTTGCTCTCATGCTACTTTGTGTCAGTTGGTGCCAATACTTCGAGAATATATGCTAATTCGCCAGTGGTGCAACTAGGGTCTGCTGGATCCCAGTGTGTAGTATCTGATTTGTCTACACACAAATAATCTAACAGAAATAGTATTATTCCTATTATGTGTATCCAATATGACAATCGGAATTCATAATATTTTCGTTTCAGCTGCATTGTTTCGTTTCAGCTGCATTGCTGATTTCAACGTGTATTTGTAATCATTCTGTTAAAATCTGAAAAACAATTATCCGTAAAATTAAAAATAAAATTTTTTAAAACTCCATTTTTTCTTGTTTTTATGTATTCTTCAATGAAAATAAAATATACTTCTGAATCATACATAATTTTTTGAATATTTTGTAAAAATACAAACTTTGGGGTCCTTCATATCCCAGTGTGCAGTGTACGTATGAAACGAAAAATATGCGTGTAGTAGCAGAGTTAAAACGGCATTGCCTGATCTCGGAACAAAGATATCTTCATCCCCACCTCTGATCGCCCCCGCACTTAGCGTGCTTGAAAGAGGAATGTTTTTCTGCCCTACGTATCTCACACCTTCACATGCCTGACCAGCGAATCGCGTGACCCAACTCATTATTTCACTTGACCACGGAACGTTTATCCTCAGAGTTAAACTATTTTCTTTCTTCTTTGAGATTACGCCAGGGTAACACCTCATCCCATTAATACGTTCTTTTTACGACCTTTACGTGACCGCGAAGCACGATTTCATCTTATTTGAACACATCCGAGATCGGATCAGAGACTTGAAGAAAGGAAAAGAGAGAAAGTAACGTAAACACGAAAAGTAGCAATGTAATCTTTAAAACTGACTAAAGTTTAGTGCTCCGAGAGGAAAAGTAATCTAACTCTGCTACAAATGTTACGATTTCATGGACAATCGTATAAAGTTTCGGTTTATGATCTACTTGGGGAAAAAATGTATACCCATAAGCTTTGTTTTTGGAGCCCAACCCTGAAGAGTATAAATGTGTCCTGAGAATTTTATATAAAATCTATTAATTCATCCCGACATTCAACGTAGTGTTCGAGATATCCAGTCCGAGGAATATATCCAGATCATTACGAAATCTTAAGATGTTGTAGAAAATGCGTTTCTGAAAAAACAATGTTCCACGATCTGCATGCATAAAATAATAACAACATAATTAAATGTGCATATGCCTTTCGAGTCATAAAACAATATTTTATAATTAATAATTTAATGCTGTCAGTTATGCTATTTTTACATTTTACTTAAATTCTCATTCGGATCCATATTATTACATTATTTTTGGCCACGTTTATTTCCTGGAACATCTGCTCCTCGGCTTCTTAATTACAACATTATTCAGAAGTGAAATAACACTCAATCATCAACCTCATTAAATCCATACGTGATTTATTCTCCAAAACATCCTGTTACTTTTCAAACAACTTTGACCTTCACACGTGTGACACTGAAAGTACAGGAAACGTTCTCTCATGATGCTATATTTCAACGATGCAAGAAAGCTAGGTCTGTCATTCTGTTAGTTACGTTGCTTCTCTTTATAGGAAAAAACTGAAATATCTTCGTTATTATTTTGCAGCAACCGTAGGAATTTCACTTAGCATCTGACATGAGTAGTATAATGTAAAGAGTTATCGAATCTCGCGATATATGCTTTCTTATAAATACTAGCCTACCTTTCCCCACACGTTATATTTTTCTCAACACAAAGCTGATCGCATAAATGTTTTCTTTTTGTAAAGAAAAGATGCTGTATTATTTTGCAAATTTTATGAATGTGCACTTTTCGCGAATTTATTTTTTTAATATAGTATGAGTACTGTATTCTCTTGCGTGATTCACATTTAGGACGCGTGAATGAATTTCATAAAAGTTCCGCTCTAGGAAACGTACTACGCAAAGAAGACCGCTTTTTGCGCACCGTCTCCGTCCTTCACTTGCGAGTGTCCTTGGGAAGCTGGGCGGCGGCTTCTGCGAGATCCACGGCGCCACCGCCACCCAGTCAGCCCCCATCACCCGTGACGCCAGGCGGCGGCGGCGGCGGCGGCAGAAGCGAACGGCGGAGGAGGCGACGGTGGAAGAGGAGGAGGAGGAGGCGACTGCGAGAGGCGGCGGAGCGCGTGCAGCATTTGAGCGGCGTCCATTCATCAAACGGAGGCGAGACACGAGACGGAGATCAGGTGCTGGTTTTATAAATGGACCCGGGCCCATGGCGTCGAATTTTGAACCACATGAAATGCGCAAACCGTGCAAAATTATATTTGATTTAGGCCAAATAAATAATTAGTGTGTCTAACAACCACTGATTTGTTAATTACAAGTTCAGTGATTCTCAAACACGTTTGGCTTGCTGTGCACTCAGGATAAGAAACCCTGCGGTACACCTGCTTGCACGAAGCAAAGCAAACGTGTTTGAATTAAAACACTGACACTGCTTTCTTTGCTATTTCAGTTGACAACAACGAACCTATTGCAAACACGAATTTTCAGAACTGGCTCACATTAAAAATAAACCGAGAGAGCGAGTTTCGCCTGTCGAATGCAGTATTATGGGAAGGTTTGTTGACAATTCGAATTCAAACATTAACCAAAAGTAAACAAACCAACATTTTCATTGAATTACCAAACAATAATTACTGACTGAGTAGTTAATTGGTCAATTTACAATTGAGTGGTTTTACAGTGAAAGTTAGATACTATTTTTTGGTTGGAAGTTTTGCTGATCATTTAGTTAGCAGACTTATGTTCTGTAGAATTTACATTTCATTACAACAAAGAGGAGCCAGGGGATCCTCCAATCTGATCCTGAACATGGTGATAACGAAATGTGTGTGTGTATGAGTGAGTGAGTGAGAGAGAGAGAGAGAGAGAGAGAGAGAGAGAGAGAGAGAGAGAGAGAGAGAGAGCTACTGTAGACAAAACTAGGAGGCAGGTTCTTGGCAATGAATCAAATACCCGAGTAATATTGAAAGTGACAGTGTCGACAGAAGCTGACAACGACCTTTTTGCAATAAATGATAACAGAAGTGACTAGTTTTTTTATGATGATTTAATGATGTACTGAATGTCCTTCCACATTTCAAGAAGAGCACAAAAGAATACAGAAAAATATGAGTGAGTGAAATGTAATAAGGCAAGAGGAAAACGAACAGAATGGCAAACCACTAGCCCTATGTCTGAAAAAAGCACGACCATATTTCGTTTTCGAATCAGTGCACCCACGTATCCACTCAATTCGCAATCAGGAGCGAGGTCAAACCAGATTAAGTAACATTTGCTATCATTATACACGATTTTTCAGCGAATATCCGGTAACTAACTTGGTTCGGAAATTCAAACGTTCTCATTTAGAACCGCCGAATGAACACAACCTGCTTACGCGCTAACAGTAAAGAAGCAAAAGAGACGATGGCGGCGATGACCGTTCGATGTGATTCGGCGGCGGCGGGCCCGTCAGGGAAGGCGGCAGGCGTCGGGCCGTCGCCCCATCGCCCGCAGATCTGATGGGCAGCGTGCCCAGCGCCCACGTCCGCCTGCCCCGCGGGGCGCCGCCACCCGCTCCCTCGCGCCCGCAAGGCCACCGGCGCCCGAGCGGAGGACGCCGCGTAGCCCATCGCTTCCCCCCCCCCCACGGCCACCTGAAACGGATTGCAGTTCCATTCTTTCAAGTTCAAGTAATGTTATTGTAAGATGTTATGGGACGCAACCTTGAAGGCACTGACTTGCAGTACAAAATCTCTAGCGATTACCAGCTTACTAGCGCATGCGGTTCACCCTCTCTCACATGCACAACACACACGTCTGACTACCTCTAGGTCCTCGCCCGAACTGTCCTTTCCCTCCAAGACAACGTTTGGCGTTCCTTGTTCAGGGCGGCACATATCGGCTAACACTGTTACAGTCTTCACCCAATCCCAAACTAATCTTAAAGCTACTGGGTACGTATTTAAAGGCACTCCTCACTTTCACATCACTAAACCCACTCACTGCCATTTCATCATCATTATTACTATTATTATTATTATTATTATTATTATTATTATTATTATTATTATTATTATTATTATTATTATTATTATTATTATTTACCGATTTTCATACCATTAAGGGAAAGCCCTCCTCATAAAGGAAAAAGACGTTAACCATAACTGCTTAGGATCGGCTTAGATGACCCAAGGTATCGGCTGTTGTCATTGCATTGCCTCTGACGGGCAGGTCCTAGTGTTCGAGTTCTAATGGTGGCAGTATTTTTGACACTAGGTCGAATTCAGCCTCTGTCTGCTGGGCGAATTCTAGAGGTCGGCTACTCTGAGTTAACATGCACCACTCTTGTTCACAATTAAATGGTTAGGTTTTCTAACGTAATTCACACAATTTAGAATACAATTCTTCGCACAAGTTGACAAACTTTGTAATTAAATTTGATAGTTTACAAGCAGGTCATAATAGTTTGTAATAACTGGTCTTAATTTATCTATAATGGTTTTAATGTTCTTCGTTAGTTCAACTTGTTCAGTGTGATCCAGCGATTTCCATCTCGTTCAGTCTTCTTGTTTTCTCGTCTTGTATACTTTTAGTCTTGGCGTGGTTGGTTCAGCGTCGCTTTCTCAAATTGCTACACTTACGAGCTTCAATCGGTAAGTTTCTTGGGAAGCAGTTATCTCTGTCATTAAGATTTATTATTAGACCTGACACTTCTGAAAAAAACTTGTCTTGAACCCAACCGTGAAAAAATGTCGTTCGCAACTTAACCGAAATAACAGAATTACATCATTACGAAAATAAAGTGAGCAGTAGCGGCTCCTTGGGGTAGGCGAGGTAGTCTACCCTGATGAATATGTTCTAGTTTAAAACATTTGAAAAGAATAAAAAATTAAATGGCTTATAATTTTAATATGGTGCATTCATCTGGAAATGTTTAAGGAATATTTCATTATCTTGGCACGAGCCTTATTCCGTTTCAAGCGCTTCTAGCAGCCCGTGCGCCATTCGATCTCTTTCGTTCTTTCCGCAGGCATGTGGTCACTTGCACCTTTCAGGGTAGGCACGCCCGGGCGCTGCCTCGCTTCGCACCGTATTCTGAGAAAAGGCCCTGTAGTGAGAGTAGAAAAATAGAATGCAGTCTTGACGCATGCGCGTTGTGCTTAGGTCAGCGAATTTACTTGCTGCCTGCCTGCCTGCATGCATGGTGGACTTCGATGGAAGTCGCGTAGCGCGTTTTTTCTGTTTCGTTGATAAATTGTGGAGAACAAGTGATTATTATTTAGGAAGATTTATTTTTTTCATTTTAATGTAGTTTATTATTGTTTCTTCAATTTTTATATTTCATTCTGATTTTACGTTAATATTATGACAGGTACGGTGAATGAACAATGCGTTTTCTCCTCTTAACGATAAAGAAAAGAGCCAAATATTGGAAAAAAATTGTTGATCTATCCTACGTTTAGTACAGTTGTATATAGCGCTGGCGAAAAAAATGCAAGAAAGATTCAATCCTTCCTGGTATGATTCAAACATATTGCCCAAGTAGGTCGTAAAGGTAAAGCTAAGCTTTATTGTTAGCCATGTCTTTTATTAATTAAGGAGGGTACTTGGAACAGAGATGAATATTTTGACAAGTAACATTTATCAAAAAATATACATGAAATTCAAAAGATAACATATGTAATTGAGTAAATCTTAAAAGCCTGGAAAGAAATTTGAATCCTATTTTTGAATACTGTCGTAGTAACACATACTCTCAACACAGTTACATTATTGGCCACTTTAAGTTTGGGACTTTGCTTCATACATTTGATAAAAATGTATTCCAAACCTTTTTTAGAACCTCGATATCTTTCAATCACATTCGTGCGTGCTTCATGGAAATGATGTTTTGGAATGTAATGATATCAGTGAGGCAATTATTTTTAATTAATTAAATAAAATTACAAAAAAATATTATTTGTGTGAGGCATGGCCCCCATGCTCCTTTCCTGGAATCCGTCGCTGTTTAGTAATCTGTTTTGCTTACCGTGAACATTTGTTCATGAGCCGCCTCTGAAATTTAGACCGTATTATTTAATATTTAACATGATGCCAATTAAACCACCAGATATAAAACTTATTTAACGTACATTTGCTTGATAACCTTATGGTAATATTTCCTGACTTTATTTTGTAAATCTAATCCAAATAGATTGTTAACATTAAAAAAGGTACGTGTTATCAAATACATGTCACACAAATACAGAATTCTACGTACGTATATTTTAGTTTTAATAATATTTATTATGTAGTTCAATTCGGTTTTGAATCATTTACATTGTTTCTAAACAGTGCAAATCTGACTCGTGAGAACAAGAATAGTAACACTTAACGGCAACTTTTGAACGGGTAAACTAATCAAACTAGTAACGTATTCTCAAACCACAGCGAAACAATACACAATCGTGGCGTGTATATATTGTCAATTCTATAAAATTATAAGGGAACGAATTTGTAAAATCTTGGCGAGTGGCCTCCGGTAGGTGAAAAGTCGCAGCAGCCATAAGCGGAGGCGGCGAGCCGCTCTGTCAAAGCGCAGGTGGCGAGCTGAGAAGTTCCGAGCAGCGATCGGATGATACGGAAGACGCGTGTGGTTTCCCAACGACTTCGCTCTCTGTTGCGGAGCTCGCGTGGCACGAGTCGATAAGGCGTCGCCGGGAGGAGCGGCGGCGGTAGCGGTGGCGGCGGTGAAGCGGCTTTGAGGACCCCGCGGGGAAGGCGGTGACGCCTGGGGGCGGGATGAGGCGGGGATGGTGACAGTAGTGACGGAGGTGTCTCCGTGTGGTGTGGACTCCACGCTGGTGGAGTCGGTGGCGGTGGTTTTATGGCACGGGGCGGTCAGGAAGACGGTGGCGGAGATGGTGACTACGGCTTGTGTGGCGTTTACGGAGGTAGCGGCGATGGTGATGGTGGTGATGATGGTGGTGATGTGATGGAGGTGATGTGATGGTGGTGATGGTAGTAATGGTAGTGGCGGTCATGGTAGTGGCGGTCATGGTAGTGGCGGTCATGGTAGTGGCGGTCATGGTAGTGGCGGTGATGATGGTGATGGTGACGGAGACGGTGGCGGCGGTGGCGGTGATGGTGGTTGTGCGGCACCACCATCCTTTGTCGTCTCACAAGAAAATCTTGGCGTGCGCTCTAAGAGAATCGTGCGGACGCATATTTTTCATGCACGCGCTGTCTGTTTCCAAATACGTGAATATGAAAGGAAACCGAACTCAATAACGGTATCTACGAATTGGATCCATTAATATTTACATCGCAGTTTCAAACCTTTATGTTCATGGATTAGAGCGACTCCTTTTGTGAAAGAATCAGCACCAAGTGAAAGGAATTCAAGGGTTGACTCTTGTCCAGATGCAACATATTGCTTAAAACGGGAAAGAATAAAGAAGGTCATAATAATTGAAAAAAAACTAATTCTAATAATTTATTAATTGAAACTTAAAGGAACGAATGCAATATGTCAAGTGAAGTCGTAGACTCGCGACAAGAACCCTTGACATCACAGCCATCGACGCTGTGCGGAGTCACCCGCGCAGCCGAGAGCACTAACAATGTAATATGTCATTCTCGTAGTTACTTTACAATCTCATTTTTTTATTTTCTTATTTTATCGTCATCCGTCGTTCTCCAACAAAAACATGACACTTCAGAAAATTGCTTCCAATAACCTTTGTTGATTTGCTACAATAATAACAACTACTTTGGTCATATTTCTAAATGATTTTCAACTTATTTATTGCATATTAATTATTTAATTCATTGAATTGTTCAATATGTTTTCAAATTAGAATGAAAATGGATACATTAGTTTCATTAGCAAGGAATATCTTAATAATTTGCATAATTTCACTGAATTTCAATTACCATAAACCACTCAATTATACTCCGCCGATAAGCGATCACGATCAGATGCAAGAAACGTAAGCAACAAGCAACTCACTTATTCACACACGGAGGAAATCATTACTATAATTTATTTACTCTCGACTATCTAAAACGTTCATCATCGTGTCCCAGCGGCAGGATGCACTCTCTGTTTTGATCGTAACTAACGGTTGTCGGCAGCCGCGCAACTGGGCGCGGCGGATACAAAACAATAATGAACCCGCGGCATTTCCTCGCGCTGCTACTCGCTCGCAATTATCCCAACGGGAGGCGAAACATCGAGGCCCGCCCGCCCGCCGCAATCTAGGTTCGCCGGCGCTCCTAGGAGCTTGGCAGCCGGGCCCGCCCACCTCTTACGGGGTCTGTCGGGGGCCCTCACTTTGGGGCGTGGCCATAATGCGTACCTCTGCCATCAGACTGACGGTCGCTCTCCTTCTGTTGCAGGAGCCGCTGCTGGCTACTGGGGAGCAGACAACAGGTAAGACGCCGCTGTTGCTTCATGCAAGGCACTGCACGTGTCGGTGCTGGCTGTAGGTTTCACCTGTGGTATTGACAACGATGTGTTGGGGAGAGAAGACTTGCAAAGACATGAGGTATACTTGGGTTTTCGTAACGTGGCAGCTGAGGGGATTATCTTCAAGATGGAATATGGCACGACTTATTGCGTCTTTTTCGGTCCTGCCGCAAGACATCGCACGATCGCGACCGTATCAAGCAGTGCTACAGATCAAGCGACTCTAGCAGCACGATCGAGAAAGACGCGAAAACCGTGCCATATTCCATGTTGAAGATAATATCCTCAGCTGCCACGTTACGAAAACCCAAGTATAGTTCCGTGAATTTTGTAATTACTAAAGAAAACGGAAGCACATTCTAGTCTTCAGCACTTTATCATCTGAAAATAATAACGTATTACCTTCTTCACGAAGCAGTGGATATTTAACAATCACCGAGACAATTTGCAATGATAAATTATTAATTAATAATAACAGAAAGGAAAAATAACTTCCAAATGAGATAGAATATGCAAGATACGAATCCAAGTAGAGGAACATTTACTTTTTAAGGATAGTTTGTATTTTGTTGGCCGGGTAAACCTAAAAATGAAATGTTAAGTGCCTTTAGTAAATACTTGTACGGCTTTAAGCGACGAAAAATCTTTTAAAAATAATTTTTTCCCTTTTTACTCACTGAGAGTTGAAGTCTAAACATTAAGTACTAACATTTTCGAAAAGAATCTTTATTTGAAGAACAATTTCTCATCGGTGGTAATGTATTCGAAGGACTCTCAAAGAACGTTTAATGAAAAAGAATGTGATATACCACGTAAGTTAATATGTATATTTTTCAACTTTCATTTTATATTTGTCTGCTATTATTCTAGATACAATATGTTGTCTCTAGCGAATTTTCAAAGACAGTTGAATCATTTACTTCATATGATTTCTTTCATATTAATTTTTATTACAAAAATGTTTCTTTTAAAAATTATAATAACAATTTTTTAATACAAATTTAATATGAAAGAAAGCATATGAAGTGAATGATTCAATTGTCTTTGAAAATTGTCCAGAGACAACATATTGATATGCATATTACTCGCAATTTTATAACGAAGAAAGAACCTGACACATTGTAACATATTTTATTTCGTATTTATAAGTGAGATATTATCATTATTTTCTGCAAGTAGACGCTATTTTTCAGTGTTATACTGAACCAAACAGTAAAGAGAAAGATGGATGTGCGTTGCTTTCAAAAATTAACATTTCTATTGTTTTCTTTTGATTTCTGTATTATAGTGCTGGTTACGTTTTGAGAATATATTATTAGGTTTCACGGTAATATTTCTTGAAATGTATCACAACGAATATATTCTTTCTTCCTAAAACTGCCAAAGAAGCATCTCGGGTAATATAATATGAACAATAGGAATACAAAAAGTAAACGAAGAAACAAGCTTTCATTCTGACCGCACGAGAAAACTAGAGGTAACAAAGGAATATAACCAATAATAATAATAATAATAATAATAATAATAATAATAATAATAATAATAATAATAATAATAATAATAATAATAATATCGCCATAAATATAGTTTCGCTGCAATAAAATTCATAGTACGTCCCACACAATTTATTATACGTATGTTTGAATCTTAATAATGGTGTAGGTAACTTCAATAGGGAATTATTATTCACGTATTTCGAATAAGATACGAATCTATTTTATTACATCCATGAAATTGCAGTCGTAATTTTAAAACGAATAAACCAATCTATAGGTTTCTCAAAAGGTATCAACGAGAGTTATTGCGTCCTGGTCCTAATCCTTATCAGTCTTCCAAAGAAATGCATGAATATAACACGTTTTATAGCGACCAACTTTATGCTCCGCCGAAGGTCCTTGACTTTGCGTGATGTAGAGGCGAACCAAGAACCACTTAATTAATACTCCGAGACGGATAAAAGCGTCAGACGATTATAGGATCACATGATAAAGCATAAAGAATATCCCGGTTTGAACGACCTTCGCATCAACTTCCAATTTACGCTCTAGAAGAGATAGCGAAATCTGTTATTGAATTGGGGTTGCGAAAAAGACGAAGCCACGTCAATCGATATCTAGATCATAACACAAAGGGAGAAAAAAAGACAATAAAAATATTTTCAAAGAAAATAATTTTAATCAACATTGAGTGAAGGAAAATGAGAGGAAGGCATCACACTCGATTACAAATGATTTACAAACTGATGTGAATCAATCTCATATCAATTATGTTACATTATTATCAATTCAAGATCATTCTCTTGATATTTGCATTAGTCTCTCATATATGATATGACGAAAATGCTCATACTTCTAGAAAATTAAAATAATATAAAGAAAAATTATAAGAGGTACTTTCATAGATAATGTTGATTTCCAGAAGATATATTAATTTAACCTAATACATTTTTTTAAAATTAAATACAAATGAAAAGTAAAAAATATTTTAAAATATCTTTTGTTTTTCTCTGTACAAAACTAAGAGAACATTGAAGATGAAATTTGGAGCACCGACAAACTTCTCGTCTTATTTAGATAATCAGACGTCAGTAGTTAAAACCCGCGATTTTCGTTAATGAAAAGCTCTTGCCGTTGTAATTCCACTAATAATGAAATGGCTCTTTTCTTTGTCCACTAGAGTACCCACTAGAGAAGCATTTACACTCTGAGGAACAAAGTAATTGATTAAAGCGTAATAAAAAAATTAAAATAAAATGCCAAAATGAGCCAGAAATACTTGAACAAGCGAAACATTTTTAAAGTTGTGAATATGGGATTGCTGGAATAGTAAGTCTCTCAAAGACAATTATCCAAATTCATCCCTAAACAACATCAAATCTTATCATGATAAAAATCGATTAGCAATCGCCTTACGATTTTCGGATCGACAGGAGTCGCTGATATCTTGTTCATAAATGACACAAACCTGAAAAAAAGTGACTATGTAAGCCTCAATATGTGTATAATTTTATGTCCTCGGGTATTCTTTCCTTCAACTTTGCGTTCCTCTGAGACATATCTTTGGCACCTATTCTTACAAGAAGTACCGCCTCGAAACCAATCACAGACAAAAGAGATTCCTCGTCATTGCATAGATGCCTGACAATAATGGATCTCTCTCCTCATAAATTTTGTCAACATGGAAATATATATCCCCGAAAGTGCCCAAATAAAGTCCTAAAACTTTCAAAGAAAAGCGAAGTCTTATAAATGAGATTGGATTTGACCTTGACCTTCGAGATTGACCTTTCATTGGACACACCTTTTGTTTACAGAGATAAAGATTATTTCTTTTCATGATTCACCCCACCAACAACATAAAAATTCAATCATCCTCCAGAAATTCCCTTGAAACCGATAAGGGCAACAATCTATTCCCAATCTTGACGTCTCTCGTATCGACACTCCATCGTGAATCCCGCCTGTCAGAAAAAAAATTATAATAAACTTATTATAAACTTCCCTGAAATAGACTTCCTTCTGGTAGCATTTCTTTTGAGTCATGCAGAACCTTTCTCTATCTTCTTCGAAGACAACGCTCCAAAACCCCAGCTTCAGCTCCGAAACCGTCTCGAAACAAATTATGGAATTCCGGTTTCTTGGCGGCTCGTGAATTGCCAGCCCGTCGTGCGAGTCTTCATTCAGAAACCGCGCAACCAACAATTGTGTCAACATAAGCCACAAAAATGAATAAGTGTTTTCTGAAAATAACTAATTACTTCTCATTAGATGCACAGTTTACCTTTAAACAGATCCTTTCGTTTCTGGACGATACAAAACTCCATATTCTCTTTCCGAAACCGTGTCGAAAACCTTCAATTCCTACTCACTTGGCAGTTCTGATATTACGAACATCGCCTTTCTAAAATCGTGCTATTCTGAAATTAAAGATTCCAAATAAGACAAAAGTAGTGGTTTCACATCTATTGCATTTTATTACAAATAATTTTATTTCACATAAATATTAACATATTTATGGCATCAATTGTTTCACGATTTACAGTCGCAGAAAATCCTTCCATGCTACATCCATCAATATCACTTCCTTGAGGACAACGCTCCAAAGCCCAGTAGTCTCTCCCAACCCACTTCGAAACCATCGGTGCGCGAAGTCGATTCTCCGTCACTTGGCGGTCTCGCGTGGCAGTGGGCCCGGATCTCGGGTTTCCGCCCGCGCGGGCAGCGGCAACGCGAGCGCCCGCCCGCGATATCGCCCCGCGCGCGGCGGCGGGTGGCAGCGGCGACGCGGCCAGGCGCGAAGTGCGCACTTTGCGCTCGAGGGGGCCGGACGCCCAACTTCCCTGCGCCTCCTTTAAATTCGACGCCCGTCGCCGCCGGGAATTTAAATCCCAGTGGGCGCGTGGGTGGTGCCAGGCTGGGCGGGAGGGCGGGGGCAGGCGGGGACGGGCGGGAGCGGGCAGGAGCAGGCGGGAGCAGGCGGGAGCAGGCGGGAGCGGGCGGGAGCGGGCGGGAGCGGGCGGGAGCGGGCGGGAGCGGGCGGGAGCGGGCGGGAGCGGGCGGGAGCGGACGGGAGCGGACGGGAGCGGACGGGAGCGGACGGGAGCGGCGGGGGTATGGGCGGCGGCGGGCAGGGTCGGCGGTGAGCGGGCGTTCCGCAGGGGCCACCGTCGGGTCTTTCAGCTGGCAAATGTTTGACTGTATTATTTAAATGCAGCCCGCACGACATTCTGCATAAAATATTCTCGGCCCCGGTCGCATATATTCGGCCCGCTGACGGCGCAGCCGGCGCCGTGGTGGGGTCGCCCGCCCCCGCATCAACCGCCACCGAGGCACCGGGCAGCTCTCGCCAACCAATTCCATTGAGTTCCCCACCCTCAGATCCAGATTCATCCTCCCCCTTCGCCAGCCAGAGCTAGTAGTTGCTGCGGTATTTCATGCCATTGAATGCACATAAGTACATTTATATGTCATCCCATCATCCTTCTTGGCCTTCATCACTGTGGGTTTTTTATCCGCTCTGTCACTCACGATCTGCCCATCATGATCTCCACCACGACCACCATCACAATCACCACCACCACCATCACAATAACCACCACCACCACCACCACCACCATCATCATCATCTTCTGAACCGACACGTTCATTGATTAGTGAATGCACTTTCTTACCTCACCCGCTCACATCATACACAACAGAAAATAAATTACCCTTTCTCACTTCTCGCACTGCCGTCTTTATTCTTCTCAGCCTATCGCAGCTGTCAACACTCAACTCATGTATTCATCCATTTCGTTATTATCTTCAGCTGAGTCACGATCGTCTCGCACAACTCTTAAGTCTGCCATAGGTAACCGTTACTGTTTCCTGCCGACTCTAACGTTATTCATCGTCACAGAGTGTTTACCTCCGTTTTCGACCGTACCCACCCACTTCCGCCAAGTCCTACGTCACTTTTTCGTGACTATGGAGACGAAGAAAAAAATTCATACCGAATTCAACTCCATTACATGCATTTTCGTTCTCTGAATAAGTTACTCGCGGTGATACGGCCGTATGTCGTCTCCGAGGATTGACTGCCTCGAGGTTCGCGTATGCTTGAAGTGACTTTATAGCTAGGCGAGTGGCGTACAAAAACTCACTTTATATCAATCTCGGAAGTTTACACGAAGTAAAAATGCCTCTTGATGTTGCCTACGACGTTTCGTTCTCGGAAACATGGTAATTTGACTTCTGTTTGTTTATGTAAAACAACCAAAGTCGTATATTCATTTGAATTATTCACAAACACGAAACAATATTGTTCATGCAGAGAAATATCTTCTTTCTAACTCTGTTAGGTACATTTCGACTGTTCCTTTTAACCTCGACCTCATATTCTCTTACAATTCAACGACCTTTCCTAAGAGAGCTAAGTATATTCCAAACAGTGAATAGACATCTCCAACACAGTCACTGACTAAGAAGAGCCCCTCCGAAATGTGACAGACCAGGAAGCCGTTATCCACACTCGAGTCCGACTGTCCCCAGCAATTTTCTGCAACTTCAACAAAGAAGTTCCAAACACCCGACAATAACTAAACACTTCGCCCCCCTAATTTACGAGCGCGTCGAGCAAGGGCGCCAAGTTCATTTGTTAAGCATCGCGCCGAGGCGGCAGTGGCTGTGGCGATGGCCGTGTTGGTGGCGGCGTTGGCAGTGATGGTGGCGGCGTTGGCAGTGATGCTGGTAGCAGTGGTTGCTCCGAGGCGGAGGTAGTGGCAGGGGATATACCAGGGGCGACAGCAGGGGCAATGGGCAGGGAGATGGCAGGGGCGGTCGAAGGGCGGTGGCGAGACGGTGGAAGGACGGTGGAAGGGCAGTGGAAGGGCGCGGGCAGCGGGGGCAGGGACGATGATATCGGTGACAGGGGTGGCGGAGGCGCGGGCAGGAGTGATGATGGCAGTGCTGCAGGAACAGAGGGCAATGCAGGCGATGGGCAGCCTTGAGGGAGATGGTGGGTGGGGGCGATGGTGGCAGGGGCGATGAAGGCGGGGGCGATGAAGGCAGGGCGATGGTGGCAGGGCGATGGTGTGGGGAGCGATGGTGGCGGGGGGCGATGGTGGCGGGGGGGGATGGTGACTTGGGCGGTGACGATGGCAGGGGCGGAGGAAGGGAAGTGGAAGAGGAGTAGTCGATGGTCCGGGGACAGTGGCGTTGGCAGGGGTTGTGGAAGGGCGGGGACGACGGGAGGGGCGGCGCAAGGGGGCGGGGCGGAGGCGCGGGCGCGAAGGGGCGGAAGCAGAGGCGGGGTCGATGGCGATGGCGGTGGTGGTGGCGGAGGCGCGACCTCGGGCACCGCATGCAAAGAGGCCCCAAACGCGTCGCGGCGCCGCGTGGCCGACGCCTCCGCGCCGTCGCGTCGTGGAGCTTGGCGCCGCGGGTGGGCGCAGCTGCCGGGCGCCTCGCGTCGCGACGCGGCGCTAATTGGAGGTGTGTGACGCGCCGACAAAGCGGCGTCGGCGGCATTCGCGCTGCGCCGCCGTTGGCGTCACCGTGGCCGCCTCCCCTACTCATCGCTTCAGCGCTGTAGCCGCTTCTCCTATTCACAGAGGGACTCGTGGCGCGGTGGTCGGGCTGCTCGTTGGCCACCATTGTGTACGGGATTCATATCCTGTCCGATCCATGAGCGTTTGTGAGCGAAGTGAAGACTCGGCAGGTTTTCCCCTCTTCCTTTGCCTCAAGTCACAAGTCACTTCCTCGTCGTTCATTCCGTTATCACCCGCTTCACATTATCACTATCTCAACAATAGTAATAATAATAGTAATAATAATAATAATAATAATAATAATAATTATTATTATTATTGGCGAGGCTCAGGCCATAGGGTCTCCGCCTAACCACTGAATCTACATTGATACAGGGCAGTAACATATAAGAGGAAGGGGAAAACTGTACAATCACTATCATCTATTCATCAAAAATAATTCATCCTCGCCAGGCATCGTTCTAAGGCTTAGAAGTGGTGTTAAAAATAATGTTGGCCTAGTCGCCGCCGTTTGGTTCCCTCCGCCTCCACCGGCAACTCCACCGCAGCCCTTGACATCTGGCTCGCCATTACTGGAATCACTACCACTTCCCAACACCTCCGTCTCATTTTTAACAATAACGTTTACTGCATTTATTTTCTGTATAATAAATTTCTAATAACCTTCGCTATACATATATCTTTCAAATTTCATAAAATATTAATTACCCGGAAGATTTATTTGTACGAGTTATTAATTACTCCCGGCGCCGCCACCAGACAGCCTCTTTGTAACTCTCTCCACCATCGCCGTCATCGCCACCGTTTCTATCTACGCACCGGGACAGATGGCTCAGGACATCAACTGACGTCACAGTAGTCCCCCTGACAGGGAGGCCCTAGGTTCGAGTCCCGACGGTGGTCGGATTTTCGACACTAGTTTGGCAGCTAGGTCGAATTCAGTCGCTGTCTGGAGGAGAATTCTAGTGGACAGCTGCTCTGGTCAGTAGTTTTCCGTGTTTTTTGCGATCAATACCAGGCGAATGCCGGAGGAATACAAATAACAAATGGACCGCGCGAGATCGTTCCTACCATTTCCTTTATCCTATCATCTCCTCTTACACACACACACTTACACTAACATGCACTAAACAACCACATATGCCGAGAGACCGGTCGGGAGCTTACAGTTTGTCCCAGTTGGTACAGTGCCCCGTAGATGGGAGATACCTGGTAGTGGGAAAACCCCGCTAGCCGATGGTAGTTCGGCGCCGTATCTCGTCATCCAGCGGGGGAAGATCACCGCCACCTCCCGAGGAAAAACATACCCTACACTTACGGGACTAATGATCTAAGCTCTTGACGCGTGCGGAATCACTAAAAACCAACCCATGTACCGACGCTCGCAACCTGCTTCCCCACTTTGTCCCACCACAATATCCCCGTTCGTCACCGTGGTGGAGGCGGAGGCAGCGGTGCGTCGCGGGTTGAGGGGTGGAGTTTAGGTAGAGGCATAGATAGGCATTTGTCTCCAGTCAACGCCGCCTTCCGTAATAACACACTGCTACTGGGCGTAATGATATAATGCCGTCACATGACTGGGAGCTGTACGCCCGAATCTTCGAAATTTCTTCCTTCGTATAACAGAAACACGAGTGACTACTATAGACTCGGTTAGTTCATTATAAGAAAAAAAGAGCATCTCTTTGTGAAATATCATTTGAAGGAATGTATTAAAGTACATGTGAAATCTTGTTTATAATTTTACGTAATCATAAAGTGATATTCCGCTAATTTTTTTTAGCCAAGTTCACTAATTTAACGGCCCTTTCAAATAAAATTTCTGTTAAATTCATGCATTGTCTGATGATGAAGCCATGCGTATAGGTTGATAACAGGCATCCCATAAAATAATCAATGCAATCTTTATTTATAAAAATGAACATGATACACGACAAAAAGTTTCATTTTGATTACGGCCATGCATCAATGGGATTATTAAAAATTGCCTATAATTGCTGGAAACTAAAGAATAGTAGCTTTGAGAAAGAAGAAAATGTATATTACCCACTATCAAGTGGAAAGATAGATAATAATAGTATTTCATGCAATGTGTCACGCAATGTGAACATTCAGCAGCAATATTAATGTGTTATTAATAGTACTAATTTCTATTACACATTTTTCGAAATTATATATCCTTGTATATAATACTTGGTCTGTTTGATGAGCACAAGTAAATGTAAGCCGGTGGTAATCGTATCAGAAAAACGTTACCTTAATTTCCCACTTCTGAGTGGCGTTCAGAGGGCGATAATCACACGTGCCAACAAGTACGGTTACGTCGCGCGGGCGGCGGAAGCTTCCACACCCATTATCACCTCGAGGTGAAGCGCCGCCGCGCCGCGTGCATCACCACCGCCGGCGCCTCACATCTCGGGGCGAGTCAACGCTGCCGACTCTTTAATGATGCCACCTTGCCGCCTCCGCCGCCATCGCCTTCACCGCCTCCGCCGACGCCATCGCCACCTTCATAGCCGCCGCCGCCACTTCTACCACCGCAACAGCCGTCACCGCCGCCACAGCCACCGCCACCGTCACAGTCACCACCGCCGCCACAGTCACCACCGCCGCCACAGTCACCGCCGCTAGACAACGCCGCCACAGTCACCGCCGCCACAGTCACCGCCGCCACAGTCACCGCCGCCACAGTCACCGCCGCCACAGTCACCGCCGCCACAGTCACCGCCGCCACAGTCACCGTCACCGCCGCCACAGTCACCGTCATCGCCGCCACGGTCACCGTCATCGCCGCCACAGTCACCGTCATCGCCGCCACAGTCACCGTCATCGCCGTCACCATCACCGTCATCGCCGCCACCGCCGTCACCTCCACCGTTGCCACTGCCACCGCCACCACCCCCACTGTCTTCGCCGCCGCCGCCAGCGCAGTCACCGCCGCCGCCGCCGGCCGTGGGTAATCGCTGTTTTACGAGCGTGGCGCGCGCATCGCGGTGCCTCCTCCGCGCCTATTACCTGCGCGGCGCCAGACGTCCCGGGCGGTTAACTTAACATTGTTACGAGCCGCCCCGAGCAGCGCGTCCGGCGGGCGGCGGCGCGCACTGTGGGCCATGTGCGCAGATCAGAGGGCACACGCACTCACAAAATACTGTTCACTTGCAGGCCTTCGCTGATTACTCTCAGTATGTAGTGTTCACTGAAAAATTAAAATACTGTCCATGTGACTACCGTTACATCGACCTAACCAATTCCATTTTTAACAGACTTACATAGCTTTGTTGAATTCAATCGCTGTCTGGAGGAGAATTCTAGCGCCCGCCTGCTCTGATCGGAATTGTTCAGTAGTTTCTCCTATCGACATCACGCGAATGCCAGAGCAGTACCCTAACAAACGGGTCACGGTCCGCGGACGATCTTTCCTTCCTCATGTCCTATCTTCACTCCTTACTTGCGCACACTTACCCTTACAAGCACTTCAATCCCACACATGTCGGGAGACCAGTCGGGATCTTACATCCTGTTCCGGTTGGGGCGGTGCCCCGCTGGTGGGAAATACCTGGTTGGAGAAGACTCCGCTAGCCGTCATGTAGGTCGGTTCCGGATCCAACGATCTAGCGTGGAAAGATCATCGCCACCTCTCGAGAAAAAAAATGCACTACACTCACAGAAGCAGTGACCTTAGTAGTTGATGCACCAGGAAACACTTATCAATCAAAATATAACTAAAATGTCTGCTGTAGTCGGAGTACAGCAGATTTTAACTCAAGTCTAAATCAGATAATGCAAGTTGAAGGGGCCGGGTTCCACGCGAGCCGTCGGTTCCTGCGCACTGCCTGCGTGCGTCGGGTGAGGCGGCGGTGGAGTCAGCGCCCCCTGCGATTAGCCGCTTTCTCTGAGCACACGCGGCCTCCGCGCGGCTCCGGGTGACAGCTCCGGGCGGCGGCGGCGGTGAGGGTCCCACGCGGGAATAAACACACAATTTCCATGATTCCCCGGGTTAAAATTTCATCAGAAATTCATCAACGCGTGCCCTCCCTCGCCTAAAGTGTTCTCGGGCTGCGAGAAGCGACGCGACGCCTGTCGGAGAGGTGATCCATTATTTATGATGCGCAATGCGCTCGGCAAGTGAGCTCGTGTGCTACAATTCAGCCCCATACTTTGAATGAACTTGGAGAAATTCATTTAAGGAAGATACATATACCGTGTAAAATTCTCTGCCACGTGCAATGCTGATAACTAATTAAAATATTTATATTTCGGTAAAATAATTTCTTTAATGTCATTTGTGGATATTTTGTATAGTGACTTACGAGCCCTAGTAGAACGTCTGTGTATTTTCACGTTGCCAGAGAATGCTACAGAAATGCATGATGAATGGATACAAAAGTTGACATCTTTTTGTTTGTTTTCTTTCAAAGTTTCCTATATTTTTTAAGAATTACCTTTTTATTTTATTTTTCTACCTAAGCAATATATTTGAGGGGATGTTGGAGGGCAAGCAGAATCGGACAGCTGGCACCGGACAATATAGAATGATAAACGACATAAAGAGGGGACATGTATGACTCAGGCGGTATTCTATCCTACTACCTTAACGCACAGCGTTTTTTTTAACGAAATTGTATGTGTCATTTAATTAGTTAAAATAACAATATTTTAATGGAACATTACTAAACGACAGTTAACCTCTTTTATTCTTCTTCTTCTTCCCCTGATGCCTCTCAGCGTCGGGTTCCTTTTCTTTGAAGGGGCGCAAATGTCGAAGAAGATAACACAACTTGTCAACTGATTTCAAAATTCCGGGAATAACTTGAAATTGTGAATCGTACCATTCTGTTTTCTTGAAGTATATATGATAATGAAATACACATTTTAATTCATACGTTTAACTTATTAAATATTCAATTTCAATTTTATAGCAGTTGAAAATGTAATACGACGTTTAAAAATCAATTAGTTCACCACAAATGGAAAAGTACCGTTCCTTCATTCATCAACCCCTGCATGTCGTGTTCAGATTGTATTAATCAAGTGACCTAACTGGGAACCGCGAGCCCATTGTATGCGGAGACGAGCGAAGAAAACTCCTAGACAGTGGAGGACAGTTAAGGCATGATGCATGTTAAGTGATGATTTCAGCAATATTTAAAGGAAGTCTGACACGACTGCAATACATCGTCCCATTCACTCCCAGTCTATTCATTGCTTATCTTGTCAGCCGCCTGTCCGACGTTTCAGTTTGGAGTCCTATCTATTTTGCAGATCACTATCTACTTCCAAAGAAAAAAAAGGTAAACAACCGTGTGGGAGAACAGAGTGACCGAAGGATAGGGCGTTTTAGCAGATATCTGGCTACACCCAATGACACTCGACAGTTTCGGAGACGGTATCAGAGAGCGTATTTTACTTCACCAATTGCCGACGGTCACATGTCTTCTCCCCAAATAGATGAAAGCGCATAAACGAGGCAGAGATAAAAATAATGTACTTTACAACTTTGCTTATCGAGAATGTCATGAAATCGCATTCGTAAAAACAAGTTTATTGAGAACGATCAATTTGAAAATACATTTGAGAAGTTAATGTCTTACAAGTAGTTGCAAACGTGGACACCTTAGTGAGAGAAAAATGTTAAAATCTCTTGAAGTCAAAAATACACATGTAAAAGAATTTGTTTCTGCAAATATTGCAAATGCACGTGAATCTTGAACCATGGATCTTGAACCATGTAAATAATTTGAGATAAAAATGAGGGACGTTTTTTAGTTAAACGAAGTAGCATTTACAAGATATTTAACTCTATGCAGAAGCTCTAGCAGATTACTACATTGCTCTTTATCAAAGGGATTGGATTAAAAGTGCTAAATTATTTGAATGAATAAACGATTAATTTTAACAGACGTTTTTGCGTTGTCTCTTAATATAAGTATGTTATAAATTTAAGTCAGTTATGTGGAAGTAAATGTATAATTTCTTTAGTCTTCATTTAAGTCGGTTACCAGTCTTCCTTGTCGATAATTCAATCAAACAAACTACACACTATCAACTTAACTATAGACATAAAAACTTTAAAGTACAGACGTATATTTTAAAATGCTAATTTTTTTAATGATACATTGGTGTTTATTTTGATGATCACATTTAGATAGACTTTTAAGTATTATTAGGATATTCGTAAAATCAAGATGCATTCTAGGTATAATCTTGTTTACATTTATAACTCCATCGTAACAGTATTCGAAGAGAAAGTTCAACTGAATTACAGACCTTTATCGACATTAATAATTGTAAACAATTGTCAACAATTTTAACGTCCACCACATATCTGGCATTGGCTAACGCTTCCACATTAATTTTTTTAAACGTGATGGAGTTGGAATCTCGAGAATCCACCGCTAAAATACTGATCTTTGCCTTCATCGATTTTTCGAAATGCAACGTTTCTTGGGTACGCCGAGCCTCGTTTGCGAAGTTTATTAGTATCCCGAAGGTGCCGCGACTAATGGCTAGCGGTAAAGTACGAGAGGTGCAAACAGGTTGAGTCAGTCAGGTTTCGCCGCATGGCCCGAGGCACCGAAAAGGCGCAAGATGTCACCGCCGGATGCGCAGCCTTCGCACCTGTAGTTGCCACCTCGCCCCCTGCCCGACTGCGCGAACTTCACGTCGCCGACCCACTGAGCCATTTTTTTCCAGAATTTCCGCTGCGCTTCAACAAACAAAATTCCATTTCGCGGCATTACCATATATGCAAATTTATAGTGCTTATTTTTATTCATATTGTTGGTTCTGCGGTGGAATGAGTTACTATTGAATGCATCTATATTCAAATCGTTATAATCGACTGTCATTTCAGCCAATTCCACCGCTAAAATTTTATTTTCCTTGTATCATTTCCAATTTAACAACTACATTTTAGGAAATAAGTTTCATTTCCTTTCTATGAAACAATATTTGTTACTTTATTAGTTCAATAACATTGCATAAAATCAATATATTTATATCTATTTTTAATGCATTTTTGCTTTATTTTGAAATGACCTACAAATCTCCATTGCACTACAATTTGATAATACTTTTACAGAATGACTGCGCAAATACTTTTTTAGTTCTAGTCTGTATGCACAAATGACGATGTGATTTAGTGAAATAAATGCAAGTAACATTTGTCTGTATTGACCTGCTATTTCATGATTTAACTTAATATACTTCCTTAATTATGTAATAAGAGAGTGTTTCATATCTTTAAAGTGGTCTAAATAATGGAAATGCGCCAGTAAGACCACTTGGGCAAAATATTCACTCCAAAGTGCTGCCCGACTTTAGAAAATTATCAAGTACATTTGATCCAGAACTTAATAACTTATAAAATCTAACTGTACCATAATCAGAACGAAGAATGCAACTTGCAAAAACTATTAAAAATTACTATGTGTATCATCTTTACGTAAATGCGGAATTCTTTTCGAAATATCCAAATATTTTTTCGGGATCATGTTTAATATGCCCAACATTACGAATGTATACATTTTCAAACGGATATTCATAACATAAATGTGTTGAATGTGTCATATGTGTACGTTCGACGAATATTGTCTGACCACGGAAGTAACCGCTAAGGCTAAAACATCTGCTGGACCACACGCGTTAACGTCGTTTAGAAATTCGTTACCGTAACGAAATAGTATGAATTAGGTTCAACACACCAAACGTTTGTGCTCTTTCCTTATGAACCTAAGTCCTCGGTTAAAATTTTCTACGCTAGTACAGAATGTAAATGAAAACGGTTTTCTTACCACAGATTGGGAATGAAAACAAGTTGTCTACGGATATGGTTGATTATGTGTCCATATTTTGCCAAAATTCATAGTTTGGCAAAAAGAGTGAAGATACAATTCAGATATAACTGAACCTTTCTATTCAAATCACTGAAACGAATGTATAGCGGAAATTTGTCAGATTTACCTCATTACAAAAACCTCATTTGGCATGCAGGAGCTTTCTGAACATAGCGGTTTAAATGTTTTATTTAAAGGAAACAAAATAAACGACTTTTTGTAAAGTTAGTCATCAAAATAGAAAACGAATTATTCAATTACCGTGAATTCCATTTATTGAAATTAATTTTGTTCATACTCTCCTATTATTTCACTATTTCACAATATACGTTGAAAAGTACACGATATGAGTGAGCACATGAAGTCTGTCCATTATAGATAATTAAATTTTCATTTGACACTTCGCAACTGATTTACTCTTTTGCAAAATTTTAAGAACATCGTACTTCAGGCTTCACATACACAAATTTTAGGGAAGAAGAAGTACGTACCTTTGTCAATAAAACTTGAGATTATAGATAGCTCTCGTAGACAAAGTCTACTTCCGCTCCTACACCTCCTTCAGCACAAAACAGTAAACTCCAGCCCTAAACCGAGTAAAAACAAATACCAAATTCTTGTGGTTAAAATCTTCCTTGCCATGGAAAATGACTAGACTACCACTATTTTCCAAACGTTTCATCCCCCTTTGTACAAACTGATTGTTCCTACCCACGGAGCCTGCTCAATCGACTAGTCATGCCTCTCACATCACCATTCACCAGCCACAGAACATTCTACTGACTGTTGCATACAACATTCTCTGCAAATTTGAGTATAACTACCGATTCTACTACC
Organism: Teleogryllus occipitalis; assembly: GCA_011170035.1. Classification (NCBI taxonomy): domain Eukaryota; kingdom Metazoa; phylum Arthropoda; class Insecta; order Orthoptera; family Gryllidae; genus Teleogryllus; species Teleogryllus occipitalis. Next base: position 62,001 of record BLKR01015159.1, on the reverse strand, counting down.
GGTAAACACCGTCACCACCTTCCATTCAGCAATCAACGCAATCACCCTCGTCCCATTGCGATCACCGCAATGCGAGTTTGATTTCATTTCGTTAACATCATTTTTGCCTCATTATCATCTCCAACCCTGTTATCTTTGTCTGATTCCTCGGCCGCTGCCCTCCCATAAACCCTATCGCAATGGCGTGACCCTGCTATTGCCGCCGTCGTTCCACGGATGCCCGCCATTATGCGCCATTATCACTAACAATTTTGTCACTAGAAAGAGAGAGGTTAGTGTAACACGAACGGTGACTGCCATTTAATATCATCGCACGCAATAACTCCATCAGGCAGTGGTAGCTCGTATCTCAACAGGGGAAAGACAAACCAATAAATTGCAGGAACATGAAACATTCAACAAATTAGATTGCATGCGTCGACTTGCGATGGGATAAGAGGAAGATATATCCGTTCGGTGCGCCCGCTCACAGCATCCGACAGCCCACATTTTGAGATTATGGTGCACAACTGCTCTGCTCTCGACCAGACATGTCCTGGTCATTGCCATTGTGTCACATTACTCATCGTCCACGTCCCATGATCTCGTTGAAAGAGACGCCGAGAAGGAGATTCTCTCTTCGAGCCTTTTACTTGTAGCAATTAAAAAACCTTCATTTGACCTGTGACATTTAGACGATTAACACATGAAGGGAGGAAAAGCTGATATTTCCTCCTCAAATCGATTTGGGTCGGCAAGCATAGTTTAAAACTCAAATTATATTTCCTAAATACTATCGTCTCGAAAACTTTATATTTTGCCCTAAATGTCAAAGTAGTATTGAGGTGGTAATTGCACTCAGAATACGTGTAAGAAAGTCTTTCTTACCGTGACATCGCCATTGCCCCCAGGTAGCACACAGGGATGAAGATTACTAATAAATACATTTAGAAGATTGTAGATATAATTATGTTGGTTTTGGATACACTGGTTTCTCCCAACACACAATAGCGCACAGTTTTATTTCGTCTGATAACGGGGGGTACACGTGTATAAAATGAGGGAATCGAGTTTGCAAATGAATGCGCTATTCTGTATGGAGGGTCTCTCCACAAATCCGCACATATAACCATCACCACCTCTTCTCCTGTCTTGCTGCTGTATGGAGGAGAATTCTAGCGGATGGGTTCACTAATTGGAAAATTTCCGTGGTTTCTCCGATCAACACCAGGCGAAAATCGGAGCCGAACTCAAACAACCTTCCTCTTCCTTGTCCTATCCTCACCTCTCTTAATACACGCACTTAACGCTTTCATGTACTTCACTACCATACATGTCATGAGACCAGTCGGGAGTTGAGAACTTGTCCCGTCTGGGGCGGTGCTCCGCTGGTGGGAGATAGCAAGTTGGGGAAGAAACCCGCAAGTCGACGGGTGCATCGACACCGGGTCTCACCACAGAGCGGGAAATCACCACCACCTCCAGCGATAAAAAGCATGCACTACACTTACGTAACTAACTTAGCAGTTGGCACCCCTGAAACCACCAATCTATCAATGTGCTCCCGCCTTGATTCCTCGAGCGGGCGGCAGCGGCGGCGGCGCCGTCCTCTTTCGCCTGTCGCCGCCGCCTTCGCGTACGCCCTCTCCCGTGGGAGCCGCAAAGAAGCGAATGCTGGCAGGACTGGACGGCGTCGACGGCCACGCCATAAACCGCGCGCGTCCCGCGACCCGCGCGGGCGTCAAACGCCGCGCGCGCGGTAAAACTGCCCCGCAAACTGCCCCTAAAGCAGCGCGGCCCCGCGGCGGCGCTCGCAAATCAGGGGACGCCCACCCGCGCTAGCGAACGGCCGCACTCCCCCGGTAAAAAGCCAGGGAATGTGCAGACGACGAGGGGGACTTGACCTCCGCGAGATAGAGGGTGACGGCGGACGGATGGTTAGCATGTAGAGAATGCAGGAAGCATTCCACGACACCTTGCGGGAAGAAAGGTTGTTATATGCAGCACGACATTGATATACTAAGTGATTGATATATTAAGATTGATATACAAAGACCGCACAATGGAACTTCAAAATAATTCTTAAACAGTAATCGAATGAACTACATCCGTCCGTCACTTCTTATTAGACCCCCTTGTTTTGTTTTCTTCTTGTTTACTGATCCATTCAGAGAATTCTTATAAATTTCTCTAAGAAACGCTTGTTTGTTTTTTCGTAATGAAAAACGCTTATTTTGTATACCAGTATTATAAACGACATTTTCTGTTGCAAGAAATCGTTCATAAGAGGGCTTTTTACGCCGCCAATGACGACGTATTATATTTCACGGAAGGAATGATTGCGTCATCACACATTCAGCCAATCGCAACGAGAGAATCTTGGGGAGGTAGAGATATACGGAACAGACGACCACCGATAGTTACGGCACCTACAGGGGTGATCGATAACTATTCCTCTCGACAAGACAAATCAATTGGCTCAAATTTTAGCCGGTTTCCTTTAGAATATTTTGAAAAAAACAACAACTAAAAAACATGTTTTGTTCCGTTGAAAAAAGTCTGAGAGTCTTAATGCTACGCCCTCCAAGCCACGACCACAACGTCCAAGATAAATCATCTCCTCTCTTCGCGGTATGTTAATCCATAGTACTAAAGCAGAACAGTTGACGTCACAACAAATCCTGGCTGGCTTCAGTGAAACGTTAGTTGAAACACTGGCTTTCACGCCCCGAGGTCACAGGTTCAAATGCGAGCTGAGTAGATTCGGAAGAAAAATCCTCAGTAGGCAATGTGACATCGAAAAGAAACCTAAATTTCCGACAAAGTGACAATCCCAGTTCTAATTGTAAGTAGGTTCTATATTTGACCAGCCTCGAAATCCCAGAAGTATCGTATTAATTGACAGATTATGTCAGTCCCTGGCAGCGAATTTTAGTAAAATCAATTTGGGCGTCATTTTAAAGGCAAATTCAAACATTCCCAACAGTATAACTCTTACCAGGAATGAATCACTGAACAAGGTTCAAATATCCCAGCATCAAACAACAGCAACAACAATGCAACTACATTAGAGGTGGGATTGCCAGACAGATTTTAGTTTCCTATGAATGATCGTGGTGGCAATATCAATGGTAGGCAAGGTTTTTAGTCAAACACCAAAGCAATTGAATAAAAGGAAGTCTGGACTGTGATGTACAATGGACGGAGATTCAAAAAGATGGACGTGTTCAGATCGTTGTGTGAAGTCAGCTCAACAAATAAACGCCAGATTGATACGGCCAATTTGACTCTTTTCACTCCCACACTTTTTGCGGCCGCGATTAACATTAAATATATTTGAATCCTGCCAACGCAAAATCATCAGCGCATTTAAACGAAAATACAGATACTGCTTTTTTCGACTCATTTTCCTCCCATAACTACGCCTCAAGTAATTCCACTAAACCATATACATGTACTCCATACGTGTTTCATTTATCCTTAGAATGAAGCTGTTTGTCACAAAACTTTTCGGCGGCGGCTCACGTTTTGCGCGCTGGGCGGCGCCACGTAGGTCTTCTGCCGCCGGCGCAGCCGAACTAAGAATAACGTTGACGTCCTCCCAGCGGCGGCGGCCGCCCTGGTCGCTCGCGACTCGCGTCCGCCACCGCCTCCGCCTCCGCTTCGGGTCACGGCCGATCGCCCGCGCCCGCGACCCGCGCACGTGGGCCCCGCGGGACACGCCCGCCGCCCACGGGCGGTGGGCGCGGAGCCTAATGCATAATTCTTACCTATGGAAGGGCGTGCGAATCCCGAAAACGATTAGCAATCCTGCCCCAAATAAGATTAAGAATCCTAATCCCGAAAAGGATTTGGAATAATAGTCGGAGGAGGTATCTTAACCTCAAATAAGATCAGCAATCCTAATTCCGAAAAAGATTAGAAGTATTAATCTCAAAAAGGATTCGGAATGATAGAGCGAGGAGGAATCCTAATCCCAAATAAAATAAGCAATTCTAACCCCAAATAAGATTAGCAATCCTAACCCCAAATAAGATTAGGAATCCTAATCCCGAATATAATTAGAAGTATTAATCTCAAAAAGGATTTGGAATAATAATCGGAGGAGGAATCCTAGCCCCAAATAAGATTAGTAATCCTAATTCCGAAAAAGATTAGGAGTATTAATCTCAAAAAGTTTTCAGAATGATAATGGGAGGAGAAATCCTAATCCCAAATAAGATTAGCAATTCTAACCCCAAATAAGATTAGGAACCCTAATCCGAAAAGAATTTGAAGTATTATTCCCGAAAAGGATTCGGAATAATATTAGGAGGAGGAATCCTAATCCTGAGAAAGAACACGAATTATTACCTAAAAAAAACAATTCTATACCCTAATTTTTCACTTTTTCGACAATCGATTGTTTTGAATTCAAAAGTAAATGAAAATATGTAAAAGAACAATTTTTGGACCCCTTTCGGGAGATGCTCGCCGTCCAAAGAAAGTGGACGCAGGGGATGTGGGGAAGAAGCTCAAGCAAAGTTTTCATTTAGGAAAGGATTACAATCCATCGGTCTCAAAATTCCTAATCCTTTTAGATTAGGAATTTTGTTCTCGATTGCTTAGAGACTATCAGCATTCGATTCGAATTCCAAAACGAGGGTACACCAAAACCGAAGTTTGATTCTATTGTGGCGGATGTAAATGACTGAAGAAAGAAGAGAGATTGTGTCAAATATGACATACTGTTGGGAGTAATCTTTTTGATTGGACATAATGAGACGAAAGATGGTAAAACACTGATGATTAAATCACCATAAAATACTGAAAATTTCCTACTTAGAAATTTGCACATTACAATAAGTTAGTTTGATATTTGTAGTTTCTTAGAACTATAATTTAGCTTGAAAATGTAACTGAGTGATGCATTATAACGTTTATTGGAATTATTACCCCAAAACCTAATTGGCCTAAAGAGTAATTTCTCTTCATTACTCAGGCATTGATGATTATTATTATTTCTTTTCATTTCTACAATCACAGCATTTTAGACACCAATCGTTAAAATCAACGAGCCCATTGGTGTTTGCATTTCCGGCCGTTCCGATTGACAGCGAGAGTGAAGTAGAGCAGACTGCTACCTTTAGCCGCCCCATTTGCGCTTCTGAGAAGGGGACCGGCAAAGAATCCCTTCGACACCTAGCGGAAGTGCCGACCCCGACCGCCAGAACATTCGTCGCCCGGACGGCGTCAAAGAGTTCTAGGAAGGCGCCTCCACCGCGTCTGGAGAATGGCTCTCGACCGCACGCACACACACACACACACACACACACACACACACACACACACACACACACACACACACACACACACACACACACACACACACACACACACACACACACACGGTTGGCCATTGTTCATATGGCCAGGCCCTCACGCACGTTTTCAGGTCAATGAGGAGGCAACGGATGCAAACGGTATGCCCACGGCTACCCCGTGTGCGAAGAATGAGGAAGAGTAAAACAGGGGCCACATGTGAGGAAGAAACTATAAATGGCCTGGGATCTGTCAGTGGTGCAAATAAACGTACCCAGGTCGTTACATTAATAGTTAATTTTGTTTTGTCATAAGGTTCTCGATCCCCGAATGGAGGACTCCCTAAAAAAGATAATCGGGAAGCGGAGTAGAAATGCGTACATACTGCGTTCGTACGTATCATTTTTTTAATGTGTCATTATTACTCTAGAATAAAATAACAAAGTATACTCATCTGTTTTTTATGACTGAAAGAGAAGTCTTAACTTTCATGATGGAATCCGAAATCCAATGTCTTCACAGAACCCATTCTTCTTAGATTTTTAAAGAATAATTCTCTTTAAGAGCTAAACTATTCTCTTTAAAACTCAAGGCGAATGTTGTCGATATTTATTAGAAACCAAATCTTAACTATAGAAAAATACCACAGTGTATGTTGAAAGCAGCAACGAAATGGCTCAGGGAGTAACGCGTTTACTTCGCAGTCGGGAGTCTCGGGTGCAATTCTCGTGTCAGCCGTCCTGTCCGGTATTTTCGTGGTATCCCTCAGGTCATACAGGCGAATGCTGGATTCGTTCCAAAATGTCACGAACATCTCTCATCATCGTATCACCTACTAATTCACAGGCTGGCATCCAAATGCTTTGAATATCCTCTTAGGGGACCACCAAGGATCGCAGGCGATCTAAGTATAAATGTTCTACGAAAATACTGTGGTATTAAACTACTATGACTACTATGAGCAAAGATTTAAATTAAAAGGTATTAGAAAAATATTTAGAGAATCACCTCACAATCCACAACATCTACCACATCAGTACCCAAAGTACCGAAGAACTCCATCACCGTCAGCAGTTACTACTCCCTCCCCACTAACAACCAGTCCGAGCAGACACGCACATTAGAAGTCCCGAGCCTCGAAAGCAATCACGACTTGAATTGCAAGTCCTCGCTGTGACACCCATCACCAAGTGCGCGACAGTCGCAACTCTCCAGGATGTGTGCGCTCCGGCCGGCGGTGGCGCCGTCGCCGAGAATCCCAACGACTCGGAGCGACGCGCGCGGCTCACGGCGCCGCAGCCGCCAACTCCGCCAGAGGGAGGCCCTGCATGCGAAGCAACGCGGCGGGGTAAAGGTTAGCGCTTGTTGCACGCCGACACAACTCGCGCGGATGATGCAATGAAAGAGAGGGAGAAGCAATGAAACGGCTTCCATTTGTACACCTGAATGGAAGAGTACACCAGATTAAATTTAAAGAATTTAATTATCCAATCACATCGTTTTAAATAGTAATAATATTTCTCGATAATTATATATTTGATTAATTCATGTTTTTCAAATAATTTCAAACTTTACGATATTAATTAATTAATATACACACGAAATACATTATAATAACAAAATAAAATGATTGATTATTTCGTGTTTCTGGCTGCGTCCTCTGTTAAAGTCATCAGTCCCGTAAGTGTTGTGCTGGTTTTTATTGCGGGAGGGGGCGGGTAAACTTCCCACTGAATGGCGAGATCCGGCGCCGACGTACCGTCATATAGCGGGGTTTCCCCAACCAGGTATCTCCCATCAGCGGGGCACCGCCTCAGCCAAGACAAGCTTCGAGCTCCCAACTGGTATCCCGATATGTGTGGTACTGTAGTGTATGTAAGTGTAAGTGTGTGTAGGTAAGGAGTAGGACAGAACAAGGAAAAGGATGGGAAAGTTGCGCGCGGTCTGTCTGTTAGGGTACTGATCCAGCATTCGCCTGGAGTTGATCGGAGAAATCACGGGAAACTGCCGATTAAAGTAGCCGATCGCCAGTATTATCCTGCAAAGCAGACAGCGACTGAACGCGACCTAGCTATGTAGCTAGTGCCGAAAATCCACCACCGTCGGTACTCGAACTCATGGTCTCCCGATCAGAAGCAATGCTGTTACACCCATTGATTCCCTGAGCCACCTCAGCTGGTGCATGAAAATTAGAACTCTTGAGGCTCGGCACAAAACATTGATAAATAATATATTTGCCACTGGAGAGAAGCTTCAATGAAAATCTTATGAGTCAGTATTTTTTTTCAACATAACAACTGAGTTCTGTAGTTCATTTACTAGTGCAATCAATTTTCTAAAAATAGTGAGCGAAAATGTCTATTTTCAAATGTTATTTATCTTGCTTAGTTGGTATTCATCATTCAACTATTTGTGGTTAAAATGTGGGGAAGGGATTCCAGAGCTCAAGCACACCTCAAGATTGTACTTCTCCCCCATACGTCACACACACTTTTCAATGTTTATTGACAAAATAAAATCAAATCTCTCCTACAAACATCTTCCAATAACTTCTTCGGCAGCTTGATAGGACCGTCGTTCTCAACCTATTTTTCTAATCAAAAGTTTTTCAAGCATTCAGCTTGGATCGTGGGAAATTTGTCTGCGAGTCCCTCTACAGAAGGTTCCACTCTTAAATCAGAGATTCTCACGATTTCACAGTGCAAATCGCGGTCCTTACTGCTACAACATTATGTCAAAATATTGCCAACTAGACGCCGACCTGATAAATTAATACACAAACTTGACTTCAGAAACGGACAAGAACATTCTGTTATAACCTTGCCTTTTTCACATTCAAAAATTGGATTTCTACAGTTGGACCTATCGATGTCAAGATTCCAACATTTATGAATTAGATTCTGTGAGAAACAAAAGAATGGAGTTATACGCACTCCGAAGATTGAATACCTGGTTCCCAGCCTTTTTATAAAACGTAACTTTTGAATTCATTTCTCAAAATGGTAAAGAACGGCATTGAAATGTACATTTTAAAAGTATTTGCCACTCATCTGTTATCAAATTTTATTGCAAATCTAAACATCTGGAATTTTAATTTATTTATGATACATTTCTACGGTTTCACTAATTTTTGCGACCTACAATTTTTTTTTCGTCATTGACAATTTTGTGTTCCCCTCGATCACCCTATCCGAAGTCCTATAACGTCCTATATACGTGCAACAATGACAAGAGTGAATTGCTTAAATCATCACCTAACACGCAAACAAGCTTATGCACGACCCTAGTGCAAATAGTGAATATATTACTCCAGATATAAATCTAGTACCCTACTGATCTCCATATGTTTGTGTACACGTCACGAAGTGGTTCAGCATACATTATTCTTTCACTCAGAAAAAACAGGCAACTAAGCAAATTGACCTGGACGCATGCAACGTATATGCTCATTCAACCGTCCTGAATACTTAGACCTTATCAGTTGTTGATCTTCGTCCTAGAGATTCTATCTTGTAAAGAAAGTTACTTTAAAAATTTGTACTCTCTTCCAAGAGATCTGCTACGAATGTGCTTTCATCATTGGTTTTCTGAGAACGCGAAACAGAGTGCCTCGTCAACGATAGTCAAACTTGATAAAATGAACGATGAATTTTCGGGCTGACACTCGAACAGGCAAACTTAGAACTTGTTATGCCAACGAGATGTATACCTCGCGAATCTGTTAAGAATTCTTGAAATATCTTCTTAGAGTAGTATGAAAAGTTTTGGAATAAATGTTAAAAACGTCTAGGATATTTAGGGTGTCAAATATGATGAAATTTTTCCAATGAACATGTAGAGAGAAATATAACGAAGTTACGAATATGTGACATTTTCTCCTGATCGATAGACAACCTAACATGGTTTGAAGATTCGCAGGTCATGTTCTGACGCAAAATGATTTCGTGATCCTGGGAAACATCATTTCATGATGGGTTGCATACCGATCAGGGGCAAATGCCACATGTGTAACTTCATATTATGAAATTTTCACATTTTCATTGGCTAAAAGCATAAGTTAATTGGCTTATCTTTGATATCTGTACACGCTCTCGAAGTTTGTAACGTTTATTCTGAGGTAGTGTATGGATAGGTAAAATGACACAAGATTTCTGCGGTAACCACCGAGATTATATTCTGTATACATGAGCGAAAGTTCTACGTACTTAACTTACCGGCAAAAGTGGCTCAGGGCATCAACTGATGTCATTGCAGTGCCTCTGACAGGGAGGTCCTAGGTTCTAGTCCCGACGGTGGAAGGATTTTCAACACTTGCAAGAGAGCTTTGTCGAATTCAGTCGGTGTCTGGAGGAGAATTCTAGCGCCCAACTGCTTTGATCGATAGTTTTACCTGGTTTCTCCCATCAACACCTAGCGAATGCCGGAACAGAACCCTAACAAATGGACCATGGATTGCGCGCGATCTTTCCTTCACTTCTTTGTCCTATCCTCGCCGCTTACTTACGCACTTACATGCATTACACCACCACACATATCGGGAGACTAGTCGAGAGCTTAGAGCTTGTCCCGGCTGGGGCGGTGCCCCGCTAGTGGGGGAATACTACGTTGGGGAATATACTTAGTTGGGGAATACTACGCAAGCCGACATGTAGGTTGCGGCGGATCTCGCCCTCCAGCGGGGGAAGATCACTGATATCTTGCGCAACAAAAACCTGCACTACACTAACAGCACTAATGACTTTAGCAGATAAAGAGCCAGGAATCACTAATCCACCAATCACTCTACGTACTAATACCTCGGAGAATATCTGCAACAGCTGCCGTTGAATTCTTGTTCCACCTGCTCACCTTCAGTTCGCTGGAGCGAGGCTCGCTTAAGCGCGATCAGCATTCGGCCTATGCGGTTGGGCTGCAGGGCGTGCGCGCCCACCCCGTGCCACGCGCTCCGTTTCGTTGCCACCCGCTCGCCAGGAATCCCAATTAGTCGCGGCGCCGCCCCGCGCCAGCGAGCGGCCAGCGGCCGAACGGGCGGACGAGGGCGTGAGAGGGATGAATGAGGGGGTGGACGGGGATCTAGGCGTGAAAGCATACTTGGAGGTCATTGGGCGAGTATTTAGGTGGTTCGAGTACCTCAAATGGTTCGTATTGTTTAAGGTCGTTGGACGTGGTGGTTGAAGGTGTGGTTTCGGGGTTGGAAGTGTGAATTCAGTGTTGTAGGTGAGATATCTCATGAGAGTATATGTACGTCCGTGTGCAGGTGACGCCGATTATAAGTTATATGGGGTTATGACAGTGTTGGTTCGTTTATTGCTGGACTTTTTTGGGGGGAGCAGAGTATAGGTCAGAGAGAGAGAGAGAGAGAGACCAGATGAGCTGGCGTGCGAGTTGGCTGAACGTTGGGAGGGGAGGTGAGAAGGCGCACGTGTGAGCTGGGAGTCGGGTGGAGGAGTGAGAGGGTGGCGGTTGAGAGATCGAATGGCTGAGCTGAGGGTCGGGCGCACGGGTGAGCCTGCAGGTGGACGGAGGGTGAGCGGTCGGTAGGCGTGGCACCGGCGCCAGTCCTGCCCTGCCTCTCGCGCCATTTCTCTTGCGCTGCTGCCGCCGCCGCCGCCGCTGCTGCGGACAGCGGCACGCCGCAGGAACTCGCTCCCGTCGTCGTCTACTCCCCCCCCCCCGGGACCAACAACAGCCATACTTCAGCCGCTCCGAAGCCTTCGCACGCAGTTTCCGGCTTAACCAAGTTTCACTTTGTCCTATCCGTACTACACAGGGTGTATTAAAAACCGAGGAAATGTTATCCCCATATTATTTTTCAGAATTTCGAATTGTGGGCATTCTGATACTAAAAATGCGACTATAAAAAAGCGTTCGCCTATCCGTGTGATCGTGTTTTCATTTTTTAAGAACTCAAGAACCTGATAAAACGTTGCACATTATTCAAAATTAACATCCTCTATATAAGTACCGAGCGAAGTGGATCGGGGTACAGCGTACTGACTTTGCATTCGGGAGGCCCTGGTTCAATACCCGTGCCGGGCATATTGGCTGGGGTTTCTGTGGTTTCCTTCGGTCATCCAGGTGAATGCTGGAGTGGTTCTACTGAAAGGCCACGACCACGAAGCCAGCGTCTCTAGTCGATTTCGTTTAATATGTGAAGTCATGAAGGTTAAAGGAAATCGAGACATCGCGGGTTCCTGGTTGGGTGGCCGACGAAGAACCCCGAGATCTAAGGCGCTCAGGGCAATTGCCCTTTACGGGACATATAATAGTTAAATACAAATATCCTTCTATCGATCTCCTCTGTCGTAGAATTGAGTACAAAGAAGAGAATATGGTGATTTCATTCAAAAAGGTTATTAACGTGAATCTCACTACATGTTTTCGAAATGTTTGCACGTTTTTGTTTATCTCATACACATTTTGCCGGCGATTTCTGGAGGTGATATCTGTGTTTATGAATAGTTTTCCATTGCTTTTTTTTCAAAACATCGCTTTACGATCAAGAGATACATATTCTCACTGAGATTTATTCATAGTAAAATACGAATTTTTGTGCCGACATGCAAAATTGGAAAAAGTTCCCCCACCAAATTATAACTTAATGTCTTCATTCCATCGGTACTTCAGGTATGAATTGCACTACCGCAAGAGAGAGAGCAATTATTTCGCCCTCACACCATCAGCTTCATCTAAAATAATCATAGTTTCTGGTTCTGCTCACCACTAGCCCATCTAGTGGGGGAATTTGGCGTTCTCTTTTTGCAGGTTCAATATGGTTCCCCCGCCACTTCACTCCTCCACAGCGATTTTTCCCCAATACTCTAAGACCGTGCCAGTATTTATTCAATCACCATTTCCACCACCTTGAAGACCACAATCGCCATACCGTTCCCACCTCTTCCAAACCATCAGCGTCATCACCACAATCTGTTCCCACTCATTCCTACGCCACCGACGCAAATTCTCTTGGACCACCACCAGTCGCGTGGACCTTGGACCATCTGGACCACGGTCGCGGCGACTGCTCCGTCCTTTCCGTCGCCGCCAACTGTCGCCTTCGCTTCCTCTCCGCGTAATTTAATACAACTTCATACCGCGCGCGCCTCCCTGGCGACCGACCGGCGCGGCGCGGCGACGCAAGCGACGACATGCGGCGGACGGCAGCCGCGCCGCGGGAGGCAAAGAGGAATTGCGATGTCGCGCAGGGTTCATAAGGCGTACGAGAAACCGCCGGGTGATTAAGTTGGATTTGTGCGCTCATATGTGGAAATGTGGGAGTGAAATGCGTGTCCTGCAAGATAATGAATGTAAAGATAGTATCAAGCCTTGTGGGTCTTTATACTAGAATTACGCGATACGATAAAATTGTCATTGTGTAGTGTTATAAAACAAGGCGAATTGCGTGTCTTCGTAATTTTATTTTTGTCTGAATACCATCTCACATTATTAATGCGGTTATGTGCTTTGCTGTTGTGCAAACTTTGATACCTGTTCCAAGTGTAACTTCAATTTGGACTCTGGTCTTAATTTACAAGTTTACACATGTTTTCTAATTTTACGGATATCATTAATTTTTTTAAAGACCTTAAAGTGAATTTTATATCATTGTCACAGAAATTGAAAATTACAAAAAAACAACAATATATATTTGATTTGTACAAGAAGTTACCAGGAAAATTGGCGTGTTTCGTTTGTCTCAGTGACACTGATCACGCATAGCTAATCTCTATGCTTTCGCTGCTGAATATTTAAAACATGTCTTCTAACACTTGATGAATAGCAATGCACCAAACTGAATATCAATTAAGGCACTAGTAATTTCTTCTCTCTACTTATAAGTACCAAAATTATCGCCATTAGAAACGTGATTGAATCGAATTATTCTTACATCTGAAGTAATCTCATTTTCCCTAAGGCGATCAATTTGTGATTATTCCGGGAGAACGAGGAGAGTGATAAATTATTCTTTGTATCCATGGTGATTCTTGTAAAATTTTAAAAAAAACTGAAAAGCATTTCAATTTGGATGCTGTATTTGATATTTTGTATCTTGTATTTGATATCTGTAATTTATTAATCCTTGCCTATTAAATTGGAGTACCACCAAAAACTATTAATTAATGACAATATTAAGTTCAAATTGGCTTTTATAACGCTTTAGAAATAAAGAATAACCGTGTTGGAGGTAGATTTCTCTGAGTTTGATGCACGATGAGATATCTAGAAGGCCTTGAAACGTCCAAAAAAATTCGCGTGTGGCAGATTACTCCCATGAATCGAGTCCACGTTGAGGATCACCATTCATTTCTGCTTGTTCGGGAGAAAATCAAGTTTTTTGTCTCATTTCAACTAAGAACACGGTATCGCAGAACTTAATTAAAAATGAGAAATCGTTCAATTAATTTGGTCGGAGGAAACTAGCATTACGAGTTTTGCCAGCATCACCTTGTTACTTCGTTTCACGAACATGAATTTCATGACATGTACTACCTAGCACAGGAATGTTGTGAGTGACTGAGTGCGATCTCGTGTGTAGAGTAGTAACAGCTAATTCCCACCACATTTCAGTAACAAACAAAAAACCGAAATAAATAACTGTCACACGGAAAGTGATGACTAGAGAAATATAATGTAGTAATCATGACAAATAAAAAAATGATTATATTATTATTTGCTCGCGAATCGGCCATGTTGGACCCCGCATACATGCACTTACACGAGCTCAGTGTCATTTATCACTTACAAGTCTTGCATGAAACCAAACAGGGGGATCAGCATTAGGCTGAATCTGATTTTTATACCCCAGGGTTGTTAGTCCTGGGGGATGAAAGATGGAATGATGATAATGAAGGATGAATGGACGGCACACACAAAAGGAAGAACACAAATACAACCATGTCCGAGGCGGGTCTCGAACCCGTGAACCTTCGGCCCAAGATCACTACGAGACTACTGTCTTAGCGATCTCGGCCACCGGGCCAACATCATCATCATCATCATCATCATCATTGTCATTATTATTATTATTATTATTATTATTATTATTATTATTATTATTATTATTATTATTATTATTATTATTATTATCCTTATTATTATTATTATTATCATTATTATTATTATTATTATTATTATTATTATTATTATTATTATTATTATTAAGCATTAATCACGCTTGTACACCAACTAATTGAAACGGAGACTACTGGATTCGTGGCGACTGCATTGGTAGAAGAGAGATGAAACAGGTTGAGAAGGAGTTGTGAAGTGGACGAGGAAATAGAAGAGGAGAATATATGAAAAGAGAAGAGAAGGAGTAGGTAGAAGGTAGGCAGAAAATAATTGAAATGGAGTGAATAGGAAGAAAAGTGGCCGATGAAAAGGAGAGGACAACGAAAATGCAGAAGCGGTAAAAATCATTCGAGGTGATTTTGGTACGTGTCATGCAGATACGTGGCAGTCGATGCTGCAGTTCGTAGGCAGAGTAACTAGGGGCGCAGAAATCAGCAACAATAAGTCAGTGCTCAAGACAAGCAGCAAAACAATACCGCGAGGAGGAAATTCATCGCGAGCAAAGGCGGAAAAAGGTCCTGTGTCTGCCGCAACGGGGCCAGTGGCGACAATGGTGGGCAGTAAGCGGCGGAACCTGCGATGGTGGGGGGAGGAGGAGACGGCAAAGGCAGCAGTGAGGCTGGCGGTAGCGCAGGCGCCGGCGGCGGCACGCCAGCACGGCGCCACCACGCGCCCAGCAGACGTCCTCAAGCATTGGCGGCCGCGGCGGCGGCCACTCGGCGCCGCACTGGCCGCCGCCGCCGCCGCCGCCGCCGCCGCCGCCGCCGCCGCCGCCGCCGCCGCCGCCACCGTTGCCGCCACCGTTGCCGCCACCGTTGCCGCCACCGTTGCCGCCACCGTTGCCGCCACCGTTGCCGCCACCGTTGCCGCCACCGTTGCCGCCACCGTTGCCGCCACCGTTGCCGCCACCGTTGCCGCCGCCATCGCTGCCTCCGCCGCCGCCACCATCGCTACCGCCGCCGCCACTGCCGCCACAAGGCCAACACCTCTCCCGCTGCCGCGTGCCCCAGTCCGCGGACATTAATTACACACTGGACGGTGGTGGTGGTGTGGCAAGGTGACGGCGGTGGATTGATGCCCAACTGATTAGAAACCCGTGACAGGGTGGTATAGGTCATGTTGGAAATAGTAAGTGGTGGGAGGAGCTCTCTCCTAAATGGATTGTATACAAGGCGTTCATGTTTGCTCATCTCTTCCCCGAAGCAACAGGACACAGCGAGCTATAAACACGGTGCGTGATTCGGGTTGGTCTTGTATGTACGATGGGATTGCTTACTTGGACCGCAAATTCCGGCTAGTTCGCGCATATGATACCAAGAGAAGGGAAGCATGTTGGCGTTATCATTAGTAATTCATAGACTAGTCTCTTAGTATTCTTTAATAAAACGTTTTGAAATACCAACTGTAAATCTCAAACAATTTTAACATCGTTAAATAAATAATTTACGTTAAACTCATTTGAAATTGTGCGCAAAACCTATCTTGTCGCTTTAAAAATTGTCAAAAGAATGAATATCGATTAACTTTGATTTTGATTAACTATCGATAGGCTTCGGGGAATAATCGTTTTTTATCACTACAATCTCAGCATTTATGCAACTTTAATACCTACGAACCAATAGGAAAACAATAGTTGTTCTTTTTTGCGTCAACATAATGAATTGCTCAATGTATATACAAAATAAGCAGTTGTTCCAAAGGTTAGATATTGATTAACGTAAGTGATCTTTGAAGAAGATGAAAGGAATGTAAATAGAAAAATCATTCAATTATTAAAACCATTTTTATGAAGAAACAATATTATTATTATTATTATTATTATTATTATTATTATTATTATTATTATTATTATTATTATTATTATTGAAAAATTAAAAACCTCTAATAGTATCAATTTAAATTGATATAATATAATTATATAGTAAAATTAATATAATTATATAAATCATACTTTTAATGATAGAGATAAATATTTAGAACATTTAACAGATATCTAATTTTCTATTGACAGAAAACAAACTCGCAAACAAAAACATAAAATATTGCCCTTTTTCTTTTGAATTCTTTTTGTCCCGTTGACGAGTTCAGAAATAAGACAGGAAAAGCCACTGCAACAACAGGTTTGAGAACGAGGCTGACGCGCGAAGATGCTGGCGTGTGAGGAGGGCGGTGGGGTAGGTGGCGCTCGGCCTTGGCGAAATGTTACACGTCCGCGGCCGCGGCGTCCTCACTTCGATTCTCGCCGCAGCGGGCGCCAGCGGCGCGTGAATGAGATATTCCCGCCACGATACGGCGCCTGACAAATTGGAGGACTCTTAGGTGAAATGGCTTAAATTACGAAGGCACGTCCTTTGAATGTTCAAGTAGCAACATTCCGCAAAGAACGATTAGCAACGGTGACGTGTTGAGCATGTACACTTCAAGACCTTTCGATGTGAAATGTTTCACAATTACGGAAGTAAATGAGGTGCCAACCTCAGGATGGCCGCAGTATGTAAAATAGAAAATTGTATTCTCCATTGTGGAAAATGAAAATATATTTATCCTCATTGTGTATGTGTGCGTATGTATGTGTATATAAGGATAAATTGGTTACAGAAATGAATTTTCGTAGTGCAGCGGTAGGCAAATGATAAACCAATGTAATGCGTTAATTTCCACTAAAGAAATTTTAAAATAATCGCTGACATTTTTGGATTGAAAATTACCTATGTAGTACACTTGGTGAGCAAAAGATCGTAGAATGTAACGTGAACCACGGTATTATGCAATAATATTTACATTTAGACATCACATATTTCACTAAAACATATTAATCGTTAACGATGCTCAACAATATATTCAATTATTTAAAATCCCTATATAACTCAAAATATAAACTCGTCATGCATTACAAACAGATGAGGACATCCCGGAAGTGTAGCTCACATTCTCAAAACTATATATTCAAGACGTCCTCAGAAATTTAAAACCTCCTTTGCTAAAAACAAAAAATTACAAATTTTGTTTTCCGTAAAGAGAGAGAGATTGCAAAAAGCAAGCATTCTTCAGAAACCTACAGAATTTGAGAACTTTTTGAAAATACAAGGGTATTCAGATTGTTAGAAAAATTCTACTACCGCACTATTGCGTATATTTAATACGTTTTTCTACACCAAAACCACTTCATTACAATGTATTGCCATTGTAACGCCAAACATTTGAGCGTTCTACTCTCAAGGTATTTTTAGTAGGCGAAAGAGAAAGCTATGCGAACGAAATCTCAGCCATGAATCTGCGTTTACTTTGGCCCCGCTTCACATTCTTGAGCAAAATACGCCATCACCTTCCACGGAAACAGCTGCAGCATTTCAAATTAAAAGTAGCTTAGAGGAGACGAGGGAGCTGCGTTTCCGAGAACTATGTCTCGATTTTCCGATGCGAACTGCGAATTCAGAATGGCATTCGCGACAGCTAATTACAGAGATATGAGGGAAGAGAAACAGTCTGTTTTCACAAACACTGATTGTTTTCAACTCCTTTGTTTGGACGCTACTACCTTTCTGAATGTCTGCATTCGAGTGAAACTGATTACACTTCTGCCAGCGAGCTCTGTATCATATTAATTATGTTATGAAATATATAACAGATTCGAAAACGATAACGCGAGATCGTGCCTGGAACTGGATCTAACAGCTTGAGTTCTTTTTGCAGGAGGTTGGCGGTACACCGTGTGTTATCACCCTCGTCTATTACGTCTGTCACGAATGACCTTTGGTTTAAATTCTTTTATGTAGTAGCTTGCAAGTCTATATTTCTCTAGGTCTGACGTGAATGTCAGTTTCTTTGAAGGTGTTGAAATATGTATCACGGGAGAGAGAAACTATCTTTGTTTTTATGAAGGTAAAAAAGTGGTCGAAAGAGCAGTCATAAGAATCGAATTTCAGCACGTGAATAAACACTAGAGAAAATATTATGAAAACATTGTTTCCTAAACCTTCTGTTGAAGCAGCAAATATCATCGCATGCCAAGATCCGATTTTTTTTTTCTTTGTGCACGAGGCAATTGATGACTGCCCTGCTGACATATTGTGACCCGAAACAATCCATCAAACAGAAAGAACGGAATGAACAACAAAACTTGGGATGTCAAGAGTCATGTCTGTTAGCCTGTCAAGGAAGGAGAACCACTTTACAGTATCAGAGTACACCGCTGACTAATGGGCTAAAAAGCTCTGCAACCTCCTTCTCGAAACAGGAACCTCATACTGCTCTGCCAATCTAAAACATATTTTAAAGTCTGGGATCGAAAAAAATAAATAAGAAATTCGTAATAGGCTGTAGACTAGGTAATCTTCACTCATTTAGAGCAATATAATGAAATTACGATGTTTTAAAATTATTACCTTTACGATATCCCTTGTACATCCCGCTCGAACTCAAAGAGAACTCAAAACAATACCGATAAAAGCCAATAGCATTGCGCCGACCGACAGAGCGATAGTGTGTACTTCCAATATTGTCCAATGGCTGCAAACAAATCGGGTTGCATCAGCGACGTAGTCGAAAGCCTTGAAACAAAGAAAGCTTCGTGGTCGTAAGTGCGATTCTCTACAGTTATTGGTTTCCGGGTTTTGGTCATCAGTGAAACACGTAATCCGAAGTCAGTCGCATGGATTAGAATTCTGAAAGGCGTCTTCTCTATCAGATGCTTCAGTGGGTCCTTGCGGTGAATTGCAGGATGATGCGGAGCAGTACCATAGAGCAGACCTAGCCCGCAGGGTCTGTAACAAGCGTTATCACTCACTAGTGCTCACAAGGAATCGATATTTTAAACATCTATGTATTAACGCCGATGTTTTTTTAGCATCTATGCTTTTTGATCGATTTTTTTTCTTTTCCGACCTTTGTTTATGAATGAAAAGTTCTCATGATCACAATACTTTAAAGTTAAAATATGAAATAATAACTGATGGTATAAACACTGTTAGTTCATGTGTTGGAACCAAACGAACGCTTTTTGTACCACCTTCATCGACCAAACACGCTCACCCGAGATGATCTCTTTGCTCCTGCATTTCCTCTTTCTTCATATTCATTTCGCACGTTGGGGTGCCAACAAATACGCTGTGGAACACTGTCATATTAAATTTTAATCCACACGAATGTAATGCTAGAGATTACTAAACCAGTCTAAAAACATCGATGTTGGAAAACACCGATGGTTTTCAATCGATGTATTTTTAACATTAATGTTTTAATTTTGGACATCAATCTTTGCCAACATCAATGTTTTGTTATCGATGTCGCATGACTAGTGCTCACCACCTGGGAACGAAAGTTGCTTTGGATCTCGGTAGCACTCAAAAGCAGCTCGCGAACGTAATTCAAGCCGGATGACAAGAAAAAGGGTACCGAAATTGCTTTCGCTAGAAAAGGAACAGTAATGACTTATTGTTTCATTATTTATTCGTATTAAATTTGTATCAATATTTAGGAAAAAATTCAAGTGTTTTCCGCGAAATCCGTTTAGCGATGTCGCTTTGACTGTGCTCTTTTCTTTTTCCTGAATGCCTTCGATAACCCACTTCTTACAATGCTTGCTTTCCTCGTGTATTTTTAAATTTTAATTTATTAAGATAGCTGACAGAGTATGTCTCTGAAGTAAATCATTTACTTCATTGTCACATTCATACAAACATTTCAAAAGTGATTCTTGTCAGTTTTAATGCATTTGACAAAAATTATTAAAATCGTCTTCAAATCTATTAGTCACGAAAATAATATAATTATATTCTTAATTCTAATCTTAAGATTAGTCAAGGAAACATACATTCGTTCTAATTTATCTATTGTCACCTTTACTGTTAATGCAAAAAACCTTGCGCATCCCGTCCCTTACCGCATCAGCGCGCTTTACCTCAGAGTGCTCCTTCCCTTGGCGAGTGGAGCTTGTGGGCGCGAAAATATTGTTCAAGCCGTTCAGAATACGACTATCGCAGACAGCACACCATGAACGCGCAAGAGCAGTCCTTTCCCATCCTCACCACTCTTATTCTTAGAGTCGGCCGGTAGACTGATCTCCGCATCCCTGAATGAGCCACGATCTCAAAAGGAGGTTCTGCGGATGTGAGGCCAAGGCCCGAACTGGGCGCGAGAGCCATCGGAAAGGCTGCATCGAGATGGAATATCGATGACGGCCTTGAGCTTTAGAGGTCGAGTACGCTTTGAATGCGGAGCGAAGAGGAGGAATCTCCATTGGAGCGTGGAATACGAGCCGGGATTAGAACCGTTGACGTTCGGAACTCAAGAGCATCTTCTCAAGTGCCGCCATCACCACCACCACCACCTTCTCCTCCTCCTCCTCCTCCATCGCCATCGCCGCAGCCGCCACAGTCTCCGCTGTCGCCGTCGCCATCGCCGCTGCCACCCCTCTACCGCGTCTCCCTCTCTGCCACCGCCACCTCCGCCGCCGTCGCCACCACCGTCGCCACCGCCACTGTCACATTGCCACTCTCACAATTGCCACTATCACAACCGCCGCCTCCACCACCGTCGCCGCCGCCACCACCGTCGCTGCTACCACCGCCGCCACCGCGGCCTCCATCACCGTCGCCATCACCTCCACCGCCGCCGCTTGGCGCCAAATCCCAACACTCGCCAGACGCCCTGCTCCGAAGTTTTCGACGGCGCCTCTCCGTGCTTCTAGGAAACGCTTCGTACACACACGCACACGCGCTCGCTTACAGGAAAATGCTGAAGCGAAGAGCTTCACTACGCCAAGCGATGATGGGTTTATCTCATACAAAAATAATGTGAGGTAAGTGGGAAGGTTAGGCGGTCTCACCACAGGATTTCCACTGTGTACACTCCGCTCTGTGAGATTCATTGAGTCGAAGAGATTTATAACATTTCAGGATACGTTAAAGCCCCTCAATATAAAAAAGCCAATGAATTAAAGTAGTATGATTTATGGTGGTACAGAATATACTGGTATATATTCTGTAATCGATACGTACACATGTATTTTTTTAATTCATCGTTGTTACAGGTTTTGAAAATAAGAATTTACAAAAAAACTTTCTTTTAAAACTTTTTTTAAAAACTTTTTTCTGTTTTAAAGAGAAAATATCATTAAATAAAAGAAATATCACTCCAAGATAAGATACTACTGTTTTACTTTTAAGTGAAGGCGTTTTGATTGATATTATTTCTGAATGTATTAACGCTATTATAATCGATTTTTAGAAGTAATTCATAACTTAAATATTGTAATTATTCTTACTCACTTTTCATCTTTGGACACCATAATCATTTACTTTACCACCTCACTGAAAGCACTGAAATGTCAGATAAAATGCAAGAAATAATGTACGAAAACAATATAATTCATCATACAAACAGTTGCACTTCCTATTCCCATATTCTAACCACGCAAACGATTGAACTGCAAGAATCCGTGCTCCAAAAGCAGTATTTCGTGGCGATGAATACCAAAGAATTCCGGTGTGGGGGCGGCGCGCCGGCGGCGGATGCTGCCGCCCGGGCGAGCAAGGCGGCCGGTGGCCAAGGCGAGCGACGCGACGCGCGCCTTATCTGCTGCCGCGTATCTCACGCTGTCCGAGCGCCGATGTTCGCGGGCGTCGCGCCGCCACCTGGCGGGTGCAGAACCGCTCGAAAGCGACCCCCACAGTGGGGAAGGCCCCAAATATAGGCGGTCAAAAACGTGTGTGACACTGAATTATTGTATTCAGGGCTTGATTTCTGGTGGAACGCGTCGGAACGGCAATCCGGTAACTCGAAAATAATTATTAAATTTTATTACATTATAAATATATAACTTTTTCTATTAATTAATAATTAAATTTGTGCGCGTTCCGGGACCTAACATATTATAAATCAAGCACTGATTTTACTTCTTTTTAACTTCGGGAGAATGGTCCATGAGTTATTATTGATATCCATTTATTTTTTTAAAGGTTTATTGATATGAATCAGCAACTGATAAAAATACTTGATACAGCCAACGTTTCAAAACAATGTTTAGTCTCATTTTTAAGGTTCACATACGCGGAAAGTATAAATGGACGCAATAAAATGTAATATAGATTAGTCCATGAACTAGAGCCATGTCAAAAAGAGCAAACCAATGCTAAAAACAGTTCCATCATGGAATGATATAAATTTAGAACTACCTGTGCGTTTCCACATTTCATTTATGAATTACTTCAATTATTATACATACTTCTTTAATGTAATCATTCAACTACCAATGTCATTGAGGCTAATGAGTGAAGATCTAATACGTAGATGATAGCGATAATGGTGAAGAGGGGAATGGCGATGAAGAATTGGTGTAGAAAGGGACAGGGTAAAATAGGAATCCCCAAGAATATCTGCCGGGAGTTTTATTTGTCATGCAATTTCTGATGCATTGACCGGGAAACAAACGTAGGCCATAGCAGTGAAGTAGAATGCACTAGCCATTACGCTACGACCACTACGTGAAGCACATTGATAAATTTGCGTTGCTCCATTCAGATATGAAGAAAGTCTTTTCTTTAAATGTGCTATCCATGTTTCTCTATTTTCATATTACTTAAAGGTGTTTATTAACATTAAGATTTTCTTCTTCTTCTTCTTCCGGTCAATTATGAATTTTGGATCGTCCAATATCGGTTCTACGACTCTCAGTGCGTTGAGGTCCGGACATTTTTCTCATTCACTCATGATGCGTCATCCCTCCCCCTCAAGAGTCCTCTTTGCCATTCGGTATAGAACTGTCTCCACATTAAGAGATCTATTCTCACAGAGAGGAATTAGAGCAGATTTGCACGCTTCCTTTTGACGAACGCTTCCGAAGTTTTAGTGAGCGAGCGCATGCGCAATGTCGCTCTGAGGCTCCAGACGCCAGAGTGCGCACGCACGCGTTCGCTAAAACTCCCTAATCGTGCGCCAAAAGGAAGCGTGTAAATCAGGTCTTATGAAAGTATAAGGAAGATTATGGAAGATGAATGGACTTGTGTCAAAAGGTGGTAAATGAATTTATGACTTCTAAAGGAGCCAGTAAAGGTTTTCGCGCTCTTGCTACCTGAGCAAAGCAGCTTGATGCTCATGAATTATTACAAAAATAGAAATACGTAATCTTTAATGAAGAAATTTACTGATACTGAGGCCACATTCGTATAAACAGGTGTGTTTTATTGGTAATTATGTGCTTCCGGGCACGTCAACTGCTCCGTTCATGAGTTCTGTAAGTGTGGTGCATGTTGTAACCCCCGGGAGGTGGCGATATTCCCCCGCCGGGATATTCTCAGATCTAAAATTGGGCTTGCAGGGTTTCCCATTCCAGGTATCTTGGGCAAGGGTACCGACCCAACCTGGGCAAGCTGTAGGCTTTTGACATATATTGCATGTTCAAGTTTAAGTGTGTGTGTTTGTGAGCGGAGAGGATGACATAAGGATGAGCAAGGAAACATCGCGCACTGTCCATGGACCGTTTGTTTGGGTACTATTCCGTATTCGCCTGGAACTGATCGAAACAAAATCACGAATAACTATCGACCGGAGCAGCCGACAGCTAGAATTCCTAGGTGTCTAGCTTGCATCAAGAATCCGCCACCATCCCGACTTTAACTCTAGGAGCTCTCGGTCAGAAACACTGTAGTGGAAACAGTCGTTATCCTGAACCATCTCACCCGGCGAATTGGTTGCTTGTTAGTGATTCCGGGCGCGTCGACTACCGAGGTCATTATTCCCGTAAGTTTAGTGCATGTTTTATCCTCGGTAGGTGGCGGTGATATTCCCCTGCTGTATGGTGAGACCCGACGCCGACCTACCGTCGGCGGCTAGCGGGGTTTCCCTATAACCAGTATCATTCACCAGCGGGGCACCGTCCCAGTCGAGACAAGCTCTAAGCTCTCGACCGGTCTCCCGTTGTGTGTGGTAGTGTAGTGCATCTTAATGTAAGTGTAAGTGTGAGTAAAACAATAAAGAGGTACGAAACATCGCATGCGTTCCGTGGCCCGTTTGTTAGGGTACTGCTCAGGCATTCGTCTGGTGTTGATCTGAAAAACAACGGAAAACTACTATTCAGAGCAGCCGGCCTCCGGATAACGACTGAATTCGACCTACGAGAAACTAGTGTCGAAAATCGTGCCACTGTCGGGACTCGAACGTACGACCTGCTGGCCAGAGGCACTGCAGTAACATTAGTTGATGCACTGATCCACCTCTCCCGGTGTCAGCTGGCGGAGGTAAATGGGATTTGTGTAATCCACATGGGGTTTTTTCGCACTGTGCCCGAGCAGCGGGGCGTCAAATGCCAGGGGCCGGCCTTCACCCTGGCGCCCGCACCTGCCGCCCGCGCTCGCTGCATGGGCAGTGGGCGTAAGCATCAGCGCGAGGGGAGGGGCGCGCGTGACGAGGCGTGGCGGCGGCCGACGAGGAAAGACAGGCGCGGGGAACTGCGGCGCTCACGCCAGCGGGGGGAGGAAAGGGGGAATCGCCCGATTGCACCCTGCGGTCAGGTGTCCCTGACACACGCATCGCGGTTAATTCCTTTCGCTTTTGGCTAACAGAGAAGGCCCAGCACGATTGCATCCCGGCCAGTGCGTTGCTGCAGGGAAGGAGGACACTGTTTAGTTAAATGTCCAGTAATGCCTAACCCAAGTAGGTGTCTCGCACCAGCCGAGATAAAACTTCGAACACAGGTGAACGTGGAAGAAGTATTAATGTAATCCAATTAAAATATAATTATTTTAATTCTGTAATTTTCAAGGAAATATCGTGGTCCTTTTTTCTCTTCTTTAACTAGCTTATGGTAAACTTACAAATCAGTTCAATAATTTAGAACATTTGATAAAGTTGAATTCCAAAATAGCACGCTTTCCTTACCCTGTATGACCATACTATATAATCCTACAATTATACAAACTGAACAACAAAAGAAGCATTTATTCTTCTTCTCATTCACGTTCTTCAAATATGGAAGCGATTGAGCGATCTTAGAAGCACGGATATCTGGGCGATCTGTCTCTTGTACTCACGAGGAAAACAGGGCGGGATGCAATGGAGCTAAACCAATTTGAGGCAGTAGGTAAAAGGTTCACAAAAAGTTCGCCGAGGAATGCAATGCAGATAGGTCCAGGAAAGAAACGCACGTCAAGGAACGGATAGGAAATAAAGGCTTCTCGAGAAGTGGAAGATTGAGAAAGGCACAAGGAAAGAATGGCCCACCTGAGCAGCCAAGGTCGCTGAAGCGAAAGGAGTGCAGAGTCTCATCTGAGGCGCGGGTGTTTGCGCCCGTCCATTTGGATCTCGGAATTCCATTCCACACGCGTAACTCCCTCTCGATCTTATTGATGATTTAATTTGGCCAAATAAAGAAAGGAAGCAGTGACAAATTAAATATTTTGTGAAAGCTAAAAGGCAAAGAACCGTGACAAAGTTTTCAACAAATGTCCTTCTTTGCGAGGTTTCCTTCCACAAGTTATCTACTAAAGTTGGGCACCGCCCCACCGGGAAAGCTCTAAGCTCTCGACATTTGTATAATTTATGTAAGTTTATGTATAATTATATGTACTACACTATGTGTGAAGGTGAGTGGGTGAGTGTGAATATGAGGAGGCGACAAGGAGGAGAGGATAGGACAAGGAAGAGGAAGGGAAGATTGCGCGCAGTCCGTGACTTGTTAGTTAAGGTACTGCCCTGGCATTCGCCTGGCTGAATGAAAGCACGGAAAACTATCTATCAGGGCAGCCCTGCCGAATTCTTGAGACAGAGGGTGAATTTGACACAGTGCTAGTGTCGCAAATCCGCTACTGACGCATCTCGCTACCCTCCCCCTAGAATCTTCCTGTCGCTACGATTGCTAGTGTCTATAATAAATTACTAAATGATGACAGGCTTATGTGGCTCAGGACATCAACTGATGTCACTGCAGTGTCTCTGACCGAGAGGTCCTAGGATTCGAGTCCCGACGGTGGTAGGATTTTCGACTTTAGTTTCATAGCTGAGTCAACATCAGCCACTGTCTGGAGAATTTTAGCGGGCGACTGTTCTGATTGATAGTTTTCTGTGTTTCTAGGCGAATGTGGGAATAATACCCTAACAAACAAGCCAGGGACCGCGCGCGACCCTTCCTTCCTCTTCCTTATCTTATCCTCACCCCTTACACACACACTTCCATGCTCTACATACGCCGGGAGACCAGTGGAGAGCTTAGAGCTTGTCCTGTCTGGGGTGGTGCCCCGTTAGTGGTAAGTACCTGGTTGGGGAAACCTCGCAAGCAGTCATGTAGGTCGGTGCCGGATCCCGTCATACATTAGGTTACAGCACCAACGCCTCTCGTGATACAAAAAACATCCTTTAAACTAACAGAACTATTGACCAAAGCATTTGCCGCGCCCGTAAACACGAAATAATCAATCAATTATAGTCCCTGCAGTGGTGAGGTCTGTTGCCGTGAGGCGCGGACGGGCGCATTTGAAAGGACGAGGGCGAGGACGAGTGGGAGAGAGGGAAGGCGAGGGCAGCATGAGGAAGCGTCGCGTGCGGGCGGTGCGCCGCCGCCGCCAGCTGAATCACGTGCGCCGAGAAATACGCGCGCGCCTGCGATTTACGCTTCATTTCCTGCGGCGCGTGGATGCACTCGCTCCGCACTCCGCAACGCGCGGTCGCCGGAAATAAGCCGCAGAGACCTGCGAGAGGCGGGGAGGGGGCAGCGTTCGCGGGAACGAGTGGCAGGCGGCCGAAGAAAAAGAACCTTGGCGCCGAGTGTTCTTCGGGGAACGGTTTGAACACGTTCCGTGCACACCGCTTTACTCACGAACCGTAGCGAAACTATTATGAATGGCATGTGAAGGAAATTGCCTGAAGGAAAGAACACTGCAAATACCTTACGCGGTACATAGTGCTGTGTAAACATTACTTCGTATACAGGCTTAGTTTCAAAATCGATCCTTTGTAAAGATGTTCTATGGACGTAAGGAGCCTGAGAATGTCAACTCCTCATTGTATATTCAGTAATGTTCTAATATTTGAAATGTATGAGCTTAAAACATCATTTTTACCTTCCAAAGTTTTCTCAACAAAATTTTTACAGAGCGTTCTTCCGATACCATCCACCTTCAAGGTAATCTACCAATCATCAATCTTCAAGAATATCCTACATGAGGCATAATCAAAACAAAGTAACAATATTTTGTCACTTCAAGTCGTGTTAGTGTATTATGTCCATTTACGTCAACATTACTTTTGAAGAAGTGAGGATTCAATTTAAACTTTCATTGATGCCGAGGCTTTTTCGCCTCAAAGCATGACGCATTTCCTCACACAAAGATCGAGGGAACGCTTAAGACGGCATTCATCATCATAAACCGTCGTAGCGAAGTGGAATTTATACTTGGATAAATCCTCTTTCTCGCGGTCGTTTATGAAGATAAACGCGGCTGCGCAAAGTATTTCGTACAACACGCGCCAAGCCCCTCGGCCCGAATGCGAAGTTTCTTCCCGGAGAGGAACGAAGAGAACGTGTTGCAAGGGATGAAGGTAACTGGGGAGAAATGACAGCTGGGAAATGAAATTTGCAAGAGAGAAAGGAACGAGAGACAGAGAGAGAATGGAAAGAAATGAATTAAATAAATAGAAGCAAATCACGAAAAGTAGACATTTATTTTGATGAAGGTTTGCTCGTATCTTTTCGACGTTCTGTTTAAAATTGTGTAATTTCGTTGCATAATGAATCCTTCTGTCTTTCTTATATCTAGAGAAATAAAACTGTTAATTATGGTACCCAAACAATTAAAACGCGATTGCGACAAAGAAAAGTAGGACGAAAAGAACAAGAAGGAAAATAATAAAGGAAACTGCGTTGTAAATTAAATATAAGTACGAGTAAAATAAACATCAGCTGTAATGAGAGCTCACGCAACGTGAACGACGAAACGAAAATCTTCTTTAATGTCTATCAGGACTGAGATGTTAAAATTTAGCCAGTTTGCTAGCTCATGCAAAATGAGGAACGTGATTGTTGGAAGTCGTGATTTATTTATGTCTGAAGGAATGTTACGGCTTCCTCGTTACTCCCAATCCAAACACTTTTTTTGTTGCCGGATCCAAACATTTCCTCTCAGTGCAGGTGCAGGTGCAGGTGCAGATGCAGCTGCAGCTGCAGCTGCCTCTGCCCTCTAGACCGGTTTTCCTGCACCATTTCAGAGATGTTTCGGTGATTCGCAGGAAGGCTAACAAACAAAAGAGAAACAAACGCGAGTTTTACATCGCAAAAAGCGAAGCAGAAGAAAGAAGAGTAGAAGGATTCGTCGTCATCTGCGGGAGCCGGCGTAAGCGCAGGACACGAGGGACTGGAGGGGAGGGGGAGGAGGAGGAGGTGGAGAAGTAAAAGATTAATGGCGGTGTGTGTGGATGGACTCGTGGATGGAAAAATAGGCAGCCGGGAAGATAATGGGAAGGAAGGGGAAGGGACGATGGGAACATGCGAAGATCGATTGATAGAATACTGAAGTTATGGTAGGGGTTTGGTGTTAGGAAGAGTAAGGAGAATGGGTGTGTTGGAGGGTGTGGGGAGATAATAGGGGAGATGTGGGAAGATGAGAAGTATAAAAGGGATATATGGTCGTGTGGACGGGTAGGACAAGAGGAAAATATGGTCTGGCGGACGGGTGTGACAAAGTGGTCTGTTGTAGGGATGGGTGAATGAATAGGTCCTTAAGGGAGGAATGATGTGTGTGTGTGTGTGTGTGTGTGTGTGTGTGTGTGTGTGTGTGTGTGTAGGTGGTTATGGATACGTAAATGTGAGAATACCTGGATGAGAGAATTGGTGGGAGGGTATAACAGTGGTCGGGAAAAGGAGCGGACGGGTAAATGGGTGGACGGGTAAATGTGGGACGGGTAAACAGGCGGACGGTTAGGTGGGTGGACGTCTAAAGACACAGAGGGCTCAAGGCACAGACAGCTCACAGCACAGACGGCTCAAGGCACGGACAGGTAAAGATGGAAATGGGTAAACAGGCGAATGGGTAAAGAGGGGAACGGGTAAAGAGGCGAACGAGCAAAGAGGCGAAGAAAAATGAATTAGACTATGTTAGAAGAACGATGAATAGTTCTGCTAGAATGAGAGAAGGGGTGAATAAAGGTTGGGACGTGACGGTGGCAAGCATCACGCGACGGGCAGAGGGAGCTCCGAGTGCAACGCGTGGCTCCTACGCAGGAGCGCAAATCGCGTCGGCGGAGGCGGCGCCGGCGGCTGTGTGCAGACGGCTCGTTAGCAGCCCCGGCTCGTCCCTGCGCCCTCGGCCTCGCGCGGGCGGGCGGCGCGGGCGGCTCGCGCCAAGCAGACGCCTGTGCCGCTGCCGGCGGAGCAGGCGCGAAAGCTGCGTATTTGCATAGCCCCCGGCGACGTCCCGACGCGCCACGCCCCACGCCCCCGCCGTCCGACGGCGCGATGCGGAGCCAAACCTGCTTAATGCGAGTAGCGCGTCCGGTGGCCTTTGTTGTTGCAGTGAAACATAGCCCTTATGTAACTTTCGCCCTTGTTCACTACTTCGCATTACCATGATTCTATATTACAATTACGACGGGTTAAACCCGTAACCTCGGTTTATCGCGCTCCAGGGGTGAATACATCTGAATATTACTTTTCTATTTACTGAAACGAAACGGTGTAGCAGGTTGTGTAGAGAGATTCTAAGGAGAAATTCGAACGTACGAGAAAACAAATGTTTCAGACATAGTGCATTTATTTTTACATTTTTTAATACCGTCCAATAATTAAACTTATTATAATGTTTGCAGATATTGTAAATAGGAAATGAAAAATTGCAAAGTTTTTATTGGTTTAAAACAGAATAATCTGAAACTATATTTACGACTTAAACTTTGAGACCCCTAGATTATGCCGACTGCATTTCTCCCCCACTGCCTCCGCGAGTGCACATCTGCTTCTGTCTCACAATAGGAGGGCCTTTGCTCTCCCACAAACAGCCACGGTGCCAGCGCGGATATCTCTTCATGCGCCTCACCTGCAGGCTCATTTTTTGTTACACAACTGCAACGTGGTTTTAACGTGTTGCAAATAAAAATGTAACTAGTTTCCATTGAAATAATCTGGGAAGTCCGCAATTGTTTGCATCAATTCCTGTGCAGTGCGATGAGAGGATGTGATGAAATTTATATTTCTTGGCCTAACGTTTTGGTTTCACTTCATCCTAAACTACTTCTTTATCACACAATCTCAATTCTCACCCATTATTCTATCTTTCATATTAATTTTAAATTTGTCTTACTTTCGCAGACCTATTTTTGAACTTCCACCCTTGCATTCCTGACAATTCCTCCACTCGCCATCACTCCGCGAATCCTTGTCCTGCCCCGTCCAAAATTACTCCCCCGTTCCCCACCCCAAATCCTCGGCCGGCTAACCTCCAGAAATTCTGGCCCCTGTCTGCTCCCTGAAATCCTCGCCCCCGCCTACAGAGAAATCATCGACCCCGTCCGCCCTTAGAAATCCTCCCCCGTCCCCCACACCCAATCCTCGTCCTCGCCCACTTCCATAAATCCTGGCCTCCGTCTGCCACCAGAAATCCTCGCCCTCGTCTGCCCCAAGAAATCCTCCCCCTTCCCCCACCCCAAATCCTCGTCCCCGACCACCTCCAAAACTCCTCGCCACCGTCTGCCCCCCCAAAAAATCCTCGCCCCCATCCTCACACAGAAATCCTCGCCCCCACCCGAACACAAATCCTCGCCCCCGGCTGCCCCCTGGAATTCTCGTCCCGCCCACTTTCAGAAATCTTCTTCCCGTTCCCCCCGCCACCCGGTCTCTCCCCAAATCCTCAAACTCCTACGAATCGTCGCCGTCCCTCTTTCCAATTCTTTTGCATCCCCGACCTCCATTACCACCATCATTCGCTGCTCCGCCCGCCCGCCCGCCCGCGGGCACATCCCCGCATCCTAGCACATCCCAGCACATCACCTGCTCGCCCGCGCGAGCGAACGCTCTGTCGCCACAGGCGCCGAAGAGAGAGAGAGAGCCTGGCGCGGGGACGCCAGCAGCCGCTTCGCCTAAACGCGCGCGCACGTCGTTACACCGGAATAATGCTGTTCGCGCGCATTCACGGGAGCGGCCTTTGAGCCGCGCGCCCGCGCCCGCGCCCGCTCGCTCACTTGTTTTATAACGACGCAGCGCGGCGCGGCGCGGCGCGCGGCCCCCGCCGGTGCGAAGTGTCAACGCTGCAGCGACCGTATTATCATGAATAAATTTGTTTGGCGCCTCGAGGTGCGTTCACAAGAGCTGCTCCCGTAACAAGCGAAGTTCCACCTCGTTATGAGATAGAGATACGCCTCGTTCCGTTTACGCCCGCCCGCCCGCCGCCCGCCCGCCGCCCGCCAGCCACCCGCTCGTTCCCCTCTTCATTAGGAAGCAGCATTTCAGAGCGCGTGCATTGTGTCGGGTGCATCGCGTGGCGTATTCAATGTTGCCTCGCTATGAAAATTATCTTCTGGTTTTCTGTGCTACAGTTTGTACGGAAAGTTGTATTCATAATGTTTCACTGCGATATTTAGGATCTCAGCTCATTATTTTCAAATACTACGCGATAACTCAATTATCTTTTGTTACGGCATATCCATTTCTATAATAAAATATAATTTTTAATGAGGAAGTCAGCCATGCCAACGACTTCGAATGTATAAATATAACTAGTAGGGCTATAAAAGCACATACTTTCTTGCATCATTTCTAACTTTTGCAATTTTCGAAAATTCAGTGAGGTTTTCGAAAACGAGACTTTTGCCATCTTTTAAGCGTCGCTTGTTCTATCAGTGGAAAATAATTGAAAAAATTGGAGCGGTTTTTAAAAAAATGTTTTTATACACTTTTTAAAGAGCTGATTTTTTAAAACATATTTCATTTACGAAAAAATCTTTTATCTTCAAACTTGTAATTTTGCAATGTTAACATTTTACAATTTTCAAAAACACGGAGTATGTCAGAAATGGAATTAGCATCAATTTTTTATCGTACTTTGATATATACGAAGGGAAACTTTAAAGAAACCATTTGAAACCATTTTTGAGAAAATAATTGTTTAAAAAATAACATTTGCCTGTACTTCTAGCAAAATTACGCAACAACTACTCATATTTTGAAAAATTATATGTGACGTTATTTCAAGATCTGTCTTTAAAGATCAAATTTCATTCCGGAAGAAAATTAATCTTAAATATTGCAATTGAAGAAAGTCCCCGTAAAAATTTAAACTTTTTCAATTTTCGAAAAATTAGGGATTTCAACGACTATGAGAACTGTACCATTCTCTTAAGCATCCTTCATGCTATCCGACACCAAATTTTAAGTTAAAAAAATTGGAGACATTTTTGAGGTACTTTTGAAAATGTTATTGGGACTTCGTACAATCAAAATATCCGTTTCGAACTCAGAAGGCCTTCAGTTCATTTAAATTGACCGGGGGTATCAATTTTGGAGAAAATTGCCTGAATTGTTTAGGCTCTAGAGTTGGCCTCAGACAGAGAGACAGACAGGCAGGCAGACAGACAGGCAGGCAGACAGACAGGCAGGCAGACAGACAGGCAGGCAGGCAGACATACAGGCAGGCAGGCAGGCAGACAGACAGACAGACAGACAGACAGACAGACAGACAGACAGACAGACAGACAGACAGACAGACAGACAGACAGACAGACAGACAGGCAGACAGACAGACAGACAGACAGACAGACAGACAGACAGGCAGACAGACAGGCAGACAGACAGGCAGGCAGACAGACAGACAGGCAGGCAGACAGGCAGGCAGACAGGCAGGCAGGCAGGCAGGCAGGCAGGCAGGCAGACAGACAGACAGACAGACAGACAGACAGACAGACAGACAGGCAGACAGACAGGCAGACAGGCAGACAGGCAGACAGGCAGACAGACAGGCAGACAGACAGGCAGACAGACAGGCAGACAGACAGGCAGACAGACAGACAGACAGACAGACAGGCAGACAGGCAGACAGGCAGACAGGCAGACAGACAGACAGACAGGCAGACAGACAGGCAGACAGACAGGCAGACAGACAGGCAGACAGACAGGCAGACAGACAGGCAGACAGACAGACAGGCAGACAGGCAGACAGACAGGCAGACAGACAGGCAGACAGACAGACAGGCAGACAGGCAGGCAGACAGACAGGCAGACAGACAGGCAGACAGGCAGGCAGACAGACAGACAGGCAGACAGGCAGGCAGGCAGACAGACAGACAGACAGGCAGACAGACAGGCAGACAGACAGACAGACAGACAGGCAGACAGACAGGCAGACAGACAGACAGACAGACAGACAGACAGACAGACAGACAGACAGACAGGCAGGCAGACAGACAGGCAGACAGACAGGCAGACAGACAGGCAGACAGACAGGCAGACAGACAGGCAGACAGACAGGCAGACAGACAGGCAGACAGACAGGCAGACAGACAGGCAGACAGACAGGCAGACAGACAGGCAGACAGACAGGCAGACAGACAGACAGACAGACAGACAGACAGACAGACAGGCAGACAGACAGGCAGACAGGCAGGCTGACAGGCAGGCAGACAGACAGGCAGGCAGACAGGCAGACAGGCAGACAATCAATTTTTCGACAACAAGAAGTCGCAAGTCATGGATTCTGACTACACAGAGTGTCAGAGGAACTAATCTACCAGATATATTCTATTTTTCGTTAATAGGGCCTGATAATAGGAGGTTTCTCTGTTGAAAATTCTCCGTTTTCCGGAGTACCATTACAATACTTTCTCTTCCCAGAAAGTGAAGCGAGAAAGTAAAACGTTGTTAATCGCAAAGATTACCTTACTTTGTTTCTTTAAGAAATTATTTTCTTGTACTGTTCCCAAGTGTTGTTGAAAATGTAATCTGTCGACAGAAAAATGACCTTCACAATTGAAAATGTGATTGTTAGCAATAAAATTAAGTGAAAAAATTAATACAATTTTTGACACTGCAATTATATAATTTCTACATTTTATTTATCAAGAATGTCCAGTAGCTATTGAATAATAATACGTTTTCAAGTGTAAATAAAAAAATAAAACTTCTGTTTTAAGTATATCCATTGATAGTACATTGACAATGATACACAATACACATTGATAGTACAGGAACTACATTGATAGTTTGCACAACTTCAACGTGTTTTTGTCTAATCCATCAGCACGAAAATATCTCTTGAAATACAGTATATTTCCTATATAATTATGTTTGTTTAATCTCCCATTTAAAAATATTAGAATAATGATTCACCTGATGACATTAAAGGTTATTTTTTTTCTAAACCCCCCAATGATTTGTTATACGTTTATTATGTACCCTATATTTGTGTTTCAATTACAAGACCAATTTCAAATAATTATATTTTATAATGGTGAAACGTTTTTTCATGAATTCTTATATACATTAGACAAGATTCAAAGTGGTCTATATCTTCTCAATCCGATCACACTAAGCGAGATATATGAAATGTATACAGATTTACAAAACAATTTAATGCATGTTTGCTTTTTGGAAACCCTTGTTGGGCACTCTATCAGCATTACATTGCTATATTTATTTCCTTAGTAAATTGATTATCTAAAAGTTCGATATTGCAGATGTATATTGCGATTGAGATTGCAGTTGTATATTGCGACTGAAAATCTTTGGTCCCACGAAAAAATAGTTATTTACTTTCCGTCGCAATGTAACGAGAAAAATATTCGCATTGAGACCAACAAGAAATTTTAAAAAATGTTTTCAATCATAAATCCATTGTGTACTTCTTCAAAATAATTCTACTTAAATGGAACATATTTCAAATGTTAAGGAGATTAAAAATGTCCGCTGCATCTGATGAATAAGTAGCGCCTAACCGATCGATATTGAGAAATGATAACGAGTGTTTTTCTTTATCCATTTTTCATGCTTTGCCTGTATAGTCGGTTACTTATAAAGGTTGTAGATGGCTCTGCAACATCCTAAACATTTTCAGTACACAAAAATCAAAAGGTAAAAATGACATTTTTTTACTCAGACACATGACACAGAAAACATTTTCTGACAGCTTGAAGTGTATACTAGAAGAGACACATTTGTGAAAGCGGCATCAAAGTAAGCATTTCTGAAAGTATGTTTTAAAAAAGTGTATGTATTATATCTTTATGTAATCGAATGTTGACAAAACCGTCATGACTTATCAGTAAAATGTTCGTATTGTTAATCTCATCATGTAACTTTGTTTCCGCCTGATCTGTGACACCTGCATTAATTAATTTCATATGTAGTAGATGTAGATTACCAGGACATACGTAGTACGTATTCATTTTTCCTGGAGCGCTTGAGAAAACTTTAAATACCTGGCGTGCACATGAATTCGAGAATCCACTTCTTTATTAACCTACCTTAACCCTGAAACCCTAATAGGCACGCCTGGTGGCAAGGTTAGCAATTCTTGTTAATCATGGTGGTTATTGCTCATACAATACATCTCTCACATTCGGGTAACAGCGTTTTAAACATTTGACAGGACTGACACGCGTCAATCAAATCTACAGGCTACTTCTTAGGTATAGAAGATGAATGGATAGATGGATGGATGAATGGATTCAAATTCTAGAAGGTAGAATTCCTTTTGGAGTAACTCAAGTGCCAAGTTATTTTGTGCTACTATCTCACATTATTGAATTTTGTTTCTTCAATGAATTGAAAATAAAAAATAAGAGAGTAAAAATCGTTAATTCTATGATATAGATTGATTTATTTATTAGTGATTCCGGGCGCACCAATTGCTAAGGTCATTAGTCCCGTGTTTATTTTATCACGGGAGGAGGCGATAATATTCCTCCGCTGGATGGCGAGATCCCAAGCCGACATACACGTCGACTTGCGCAGTTTTCTCAAGCCAGGTATCTCCCCAAGCGGGGTACCGCCCCAGCTGAAGATTCCGTCTAACTCCGGACTTGTGTGATGGTGTAAATCATGTAATTGTGTGTAAGTAAGGGATGAGGATAAGACAAGAAAGAGGAAGGAAAAATCGAGCGCGGCCCGTGGCCCTTTTGTTAGGGTACTGCTTCCGCATTTGCCTGGTGATGATCAGAGAAACCAAAGAAAATTAACCGACCAGAGTAGCCGGCCGCTAGAATTCTCCTCCAGACAGCGGCTGAACTCGCTCTAGCTAGTGTCGAAAATCCTGACACCGTCAGGAGTGGAACACTTGGACCTTCACGTCATAGGCTCTGCAGTGACTTCAATTAATGCCCTGAGCCACCTCAACCAGTGACACTGCGCGGAGCCCGTGCCGCCATGCAATGCAAGAGGTGATGCGGTGAAAAGTTGCGGTGTGGGAAGAGTTGAAAACGCAGGAAGTTACTCGCAAAATTTCTATACTTCTTTTGTTTTTTATCGGCTAAAAGTAAATTATCGTTCGGTCTACAATCAAAACACCTGCGCTTTTCGAGTGGTTAGTTTTGTGGTCTCTCAACATCAACAACGCGGATTCGAACCCGGCTGAAATGCGTAAATTTTCGAAGTTCGAAAAATTGCTAGCGACATGTACTTGTGGTATATATGAGAACTATTTGCCGATCAAAATTAAACTTTCCATCATTTTCCCTATTAGTCAGATCCCAACCTCGCTTACACGGGGCACGTCTCAAATTTGGATGAATACTGGGGTTGATTTTGCGACGCCCTCCCACTGCAAATAAGGATTTCGATTTTACTGTCAACACTCGAAAGCCTATAGGTGTCAATTACAAACTTCCCAGCAATTTCAATCCATCCCGATTGGTAAATGGATCAATCTAGATAAGCCAGGCATTGCAAACAACGAACATGGAATGCTTATCTGTGTTTATGTTCTTTTGTTTGGTTCGTTCAGTAATTCTCAAGTTTTGAAATGTTTTATAATCGATTGTTCACGGGGTACTTTACAACTCTTACACGAAAGAAAACTGTTTTTTAGACATTGCACCTTCGTTGCTACCAAACGAAGTTCGATGCTTGGCAGATATATAACGCACACTGCACAAAATATGTTTATTTTTACGAAAATTCGTTAATTCTACATCACATTCGAACTGACAATCACTTCAGCTCTTCTGCCATTATTATCCATTGATCATTCAAAATTTGTAAAGTAATAAATAATGGCAGTGATAAGAATCTTAGTCCATCTTGTTTGCACAGCTCAGCAATTAAACTGATAACTTGTGTTGTCCAAGAATAATAGATTTTTAATTTTAGTATTTTTTGTATTTTGTTATTTAATCTTCACGTTGAAATTTGTGGTAGAGGTCAGTGTTACATGATGAGAAAAGCAGAATGAAGGCAAAGAAGAGGGAACAAACATTCATTCAATTAATTAAATAAAAATTATGGACAGAATTAAATGAGGTTGGAAAAAATTAAAGTTAATTAATTCGTGACTCAATTTATTCATTGGATTCATAAATAATATTATTACATTAAGCTGATAAACCGAAATTGTCATATGAAACGTAAATGAAATAATAAAAATAAGTTTTTAAGATATTCAAAATATTTAAATTTAAGGAACCCTGCCCAAATTTCCTGGTGATCTGCACATCATCACGAAGTGCCGACCAAGTGGGTGGCCAATATATGACACTCTGCAAACTTCGTCGTGGGGAGGCGATTAAGAGCAACGGGCGAAATGTTCGCGGCGGAGGGAGGGCATAGATGGGAGAGGGGGAGGAGAGGGGAGGAGGAGGAGGAAACTGCGATGGCATCACGAGGCCTCTCCACGTCGCCAGGCGCCCACGTTAGCAAATAACCTCTCGAAAAAATTAATCGTCGGAGGGCCTCTCCAGGATTCCTGGCGAGCGGCCCTTGAGTCCGACCTACCGCGTCGCGCATGCGCTGCTGCGTCACGTGACAGAGTGAGCTGCCGGATGCTAATCGGCTGCGCCACAGCTGATGAGAGGAAAAACTGCTCAGAAAAAAAACTCAGCAAAGGAAATTTGTTTACAGTATTTCTACCATCTTCACAAAAAGTAATATTATAATTATAGTTTTCAGGTTTTCGCTTGGAAACATGCTTTAGCACCAAGAAATTACGAGTTAATGAATAATGGTATTGATGACATGGTACACGTTGTGATTTACGCAATGGTAAAGAGGAAACATCGATTGTTTAGGCAGGATGTAAATTCAGAAAACACACACAACAGTACCAACTATTGCTTTCCAAGCTTTTTTCTTATCGATCTAACATATGTATTGACAATTAAAACTCAGGATTATTCATCCTATAATGTTATATAAATCTTATAGCAACACTCTTGAAAGGCAGAAATGCCGAGCAAGAAGAAATAAAATTTAAAAGAAGGAACTTTTGTCCCCCTCACAACAATATCCTGCTGCAGTCTAGCAGCTATCTAGGCTACGTAGGTCGGCTCACGAACAATAATCTTTATTTTTGTCATATTTTAGACTACGTGTGAACGCACAAACTTATAATTACTTCATTTGGGTTTTTTAATCTTCATAGGACCGTATTATGCACTGTTGGTCTTCTTTTCGAATTATATGTTTTGTCTTCAATTGGTGGTTGTCGGCCTGCACTTAATGAATTGAAAAACAATAGTAGTATAATTCTTTAATTCATCAGTGCATTTCTATTCTGCCAATGAAAACAAGTTTAAACCTTCGTACAATAGACATTAGAAGAGTGTCAAGACTCTTAGGATTGATATTCTATTGTATCTTTTTGTTACACAGTTTGTAATTTATCATGAACTAGTTGCTTAACAGTACAAGTTGCGAGACTTTTTATCCCTTCTGTATTTCTCGTCTCTATACGACCCGGAAAGTTGTTTTGCAAACTGGGGATGATGAGATAAAGTATTTTTTTTGAAAATACCCGTTTACAATTTGGATTTTTTATTATACAATAACATACAAAGATAAAGTTAACTTAAATTATTAAATTATTACTACTTTAATACTTGCTGCGGTATCGTCAAAATATTTCCTATTGCAAGTGAATGCACTTGTAAGCTGATTTGAACTATCAGCACCTCCTTTCTTTTTATTGAATTGAAAACAACTTCTCTTGCTGATTTTTTGCGTTTGTCAACGTTACTAATTGATTTTCTTTTGATGAAACGTACGGGTTTCACGTTTTTTCTGTCCATAGAAAATCATTTGCAGAAAAGTATGGTGAAAAGTTGGCTTAGTCGCATCGCCACATCGCATGACACATCGCCCTTGTGACCAAAATTATATTTTATTTAAAGAACTGTTCTGACTTCAATGACGTTCAGAAATAATCGTATTGAATGCAACATAGTCATTTGAGCGAACAACTTTCTAAACCAGAATGAACACCCATCCACTCTTTTTGTTCTTCCTTTTCTCCATTCGGCGACAGTAAGCTTGCCTGTGCAAATTTATTGTTGTCAAAGAAAAGGTCTACTGACACAGTTCAATTCTCAAATCTTTCATTCTTGTTTAGCTGGCTTTTGCTACTCGGGTCTCACAGAATATTACTTAACTATTTTTAATTATGTTAACTATGACAAGTAGGCAAACAAAACTATACTACATTTAACTATATTAACTATGACAAATAGGCAAACAAAACTTCACTACATTTTAAAATGTTTAAATACATGCCAAAGACATAAGGTGTCAGACTCTTCACTAGTCAAGCCTGTGAAAAACATGTGTCTTTTCGGGTCATATAGACCAACAGTACGGCAGGGCTAAAATTCTAATAAAAAATGTGTAAGTATATTTAATGTCGTTTATGACAGCTTTTCGTAAACCACGCCCTAATCAGATCTTCGCACATGTTAGGAATTTAAATATTCTCGCTATGATTATTATTAGGTTGAAATGTTCGATTTATTAGATCAAGTAATTACTTAGAGAATGCTTGTTTATTGATGTGTGCAGTTTTATGTATCAAATGAAATATAAGAAAATTTCATATATATTTTGAATGCAGAATCCCGGAATTCGCACTGCGCTTGCCAAGATATCTTCCTGAAATATTCATCTAAAAATATTACTATCCACGCACTGGAGTATTTCTTATTGCTTATATCAACCGATGTAGCTGAAGCCTTTGAGTTAGAAAATACATTATATTCCTGCTCAGTAACCCATATTTGACGAGGCATTACACCCAGAGAGTGAACGGTATTTCAACCACTGTTTTATTTTGTACTGGACACTTGAATGTCTTGTTCGCATTGTTTGAAAATATTAGGTTTTTTTCAGAATGAAAATAAAACTTTTATATTTGTTAAAAATCTTTCGCAGTCTTGTAGTGTTCTCTCACAATTTTATCCCCTTATTGAAATTGCTACAAAAAGGTGTTCAGCCCTGAAGATGATTAGTAGGAGTTCAAAAAAACGTTTGCAACAAAAACTTTTACAAATACTACACTAGATTCTCATGCTCTATTAATTAAGGGTATCAATATCTCCAACAACACGTATTAAATGCAATGGCAGATACACAACATGTTAGGATTCTTAAGAATACATCGACATCGAACATCATGGTAACAGACGAAATCGGGCAGTTTTGGAAAACCAGTTCTTGGATTTCCAATTTTAAATGAATTTAGTTTAACAAAAACATAGGTCAAGACAAGCAAATTAATTTCACAAATCATTCCTCTCTACAACTTTTCAGACAGTTCGTTACTGTGGCTTTTTCACTACGTTATTTTCGGCGAGAAAACAAAAGGCGTGATTATGTATATGTAGTTGTAGTGTACAAGAATCAATAAACCAAAAATCTTTCTTTCGTATTATAAACCATACAAGAGACAAACAACCAAAAGTAGTCAAAGAATGTCCAAATCATCCACCCTTTTATTAAAGATATTTTTCTGATTCAATATTTGACCAACTAGCACTCCGAGTACAGATCAGCGTCAACAGATGATGTCATCGCCCGAAACCCGGCGTGCAGCCCGCGGTTTCTCGAGTGGCCCTTGGCCTCTCGCGGCTACCAATGACAGCATCTCCGCCCCGCGGACGCGACCCCGGGCGAATAACGCAGATCCAATCACAGGGGCGTGATGCGTCTCTTACGGGCAACGCTCGGTCTCCCCGACAGCTTACGTAAGGGGCGGCGCGGCGCGGGGCGGGACCGCTCGATCGGGTTTCGCCGTGACTGGCGAAAAACCCTGGAGACTTCAACCGGCAACGCTCTCTTCCTACCGTTTCGGTGGATGATTGGTTGGTTATTGAGTGTTTCAGGTCGGTGTCAACTAGTATGGTCGTTAGTCCCGTAAGTGTAGTAGCATGCTATATCATTGGTTATATAGCATGCTATAGAATTGGAGGCAACGGTATTCTTCCAACGAAGAAACGTAAGAGAACGTACATGTTAGCTTGCCAGGATTTTTCCTCTTCACGTGGTACCGCCCAGTCGGGAAAGTTCGAAGTTCCCGACATGTGTGGTAGTTAGTGCTTGTAAGTATGTAAGTGTGTGTGTGTGTGTGTGTGTGTGTGTGTGTGTGTGTGTGTGTGTGTGTGTGTGTGTGTGTGTGTGTGCGCGCGCGTGCGAGTGTATGAAACGAGAGAGGAGATTATAAAAGCAAGAATTCATCGGAGAAACCGCGATAGATTACCAATCAGAGCGCAGCAGGGCCTTAGAATTGGACTCTAGAGAGTGAATGTATTTGACCACTCTACGAAAGCTATGGCATGATTTCCTATGGTTTTCGTCATATTTTAAACCCAGTCTTTGACCATGTACCCTTACATCCCAACAATTAGCTTGGAAAACAACACATGTCTTCGAATCACACCTACAGTACATAACAACATATACCATACTTAATAGGAAAAGTCGTTTTTTAAATTTCTGATCAAAAGCTTTTTTTATAGTTTATATTCTCATTACAATTTTTAAGAGACGTCATTGACATGGATTTGCTTTCTAGGTCTCTTATATCCATTTTTTTTTCAATATGACATAGATCAAAAGGATTATTTGTTTAATTTTCATTCTCTAAGCCCAGGGAAATAAATATTTAACAATTCTAATCTTCACAAACCCAACAATAAAAATCGCACCAAAATATGTAGAAAAGAACGTTTCGAAAGATTTGCCAGTTCCAGTTCAGACACCGGCAGCAAGAGCGTCGTCATTGATGACGACGACAACAAAAACAACAGTGACGACAATGAAACTAATCAAAACATAATTGTTCAAATTCTTACACACATTCGTAAGTGGAACAAAGTATAATGTCTGAATAGAAAAGGACTGGATGCAATCATTGAGGACTATCAACAGACGTTCCCACAAAAGTGACTACACTCATCAAATGCACATTTTAAATCCACAAATATCATATAAAATTAAACTAAACGCGCAAATGTCAATTGTCAATTGTCAAATGTCAATTGTCAAACGCGCAAATTAATAAAACAACATGCCTGTACCAACAGTTATATTAGGCGAAAAAACATCGATTTTGAACATCATGGTAACAGACGAAATCGGGCGGTTTTGGTAAACCAGTTCTTGAATTTCCAGTTTTAAGTGGATTTAGTTTAACAAAAACATACGTCAAGACAAGATAATTAATTTCACAAATCAGAGAACTGCTATTGACCGAGTTTCCCCAGCGCAGCCGGCGATGAGTTTCCAGCACTTCACGGAAAAAACTTACGGCGCTGTCTTGGTATCGGTGTTGTGGGAGACTCGTGCTTCGCAATATTAAACCCATAAGAGCCGTGACATCACATCGGCTGGGTGCTCGGCGTGCAACGAGGCGCCAGTACTCGATGGGCACTCTACCATTTCAAAATGATTTTCTAAATAGATATTGCTCGAATATATGACTTATTGAATGACATTAAATCCAAAAAATATATTTATGACAATGAAGAACATGTTAGATCTGGAGGCTGTGCAACCGTGCAACCTAACCACGAGCCGCCACTGGTTTTACTTCGTACCTCGCAAGGTCCCCCATTTCTTCTGTACCATATTAAGTAATCCTTGCATCTATAAAGCCGTTATATTCTTCACAACTTTCATTGTCTTATTGTTTGTGCACAGTTTTCAAAAAAAAATTTCTTGTAAGTTTTATCCTACTGTAGCATGTGATACTGAAAGAAAAATAACGTGTTACATACGTAATTCTTTTCGTATTCATACAATTATGATACTTAGAAAATCTAGCACCATTAATCAAAAAGGTAATGTTAGCACAAGTTCAAAAAAGTTATTAATAAAAACGACGTAAATTGTATTATTTCTAGCCAAATTAATCGATTTCAACAAATTTTCAACCCCACACAGACTGTTTGGCAATATTTCTTTCTCTTTCATTGACTTACGGTCTTATTAAATTTTTATATAATTAAGCTAATTGAGTAAGATTCAATATTTCTTCCAAACCATTTTTCACTACAATAATGGTAATTTCAGAACCCAAATAATATGTGCAAACTCTTCATCTGCAACCCTCACCCGCAGCACAACAATAATTTCCCAACCCAAGTCCACGGCCTCACCGAGC
Source organism: Teleogryllus occipitalis (assembly GCA_011170035.1). Lineage (NCBI taxonomy): Eukaryota > Metazoa > Arthropoda > Insecta > Orthoptera > Gryllidae > Teleogryllus > Teleogryllus occipitalis. Next base: position 18,100 of record BLKR01015159.1, on the reverse strand, counting down.
CATCAGCCGCCTGGCCTCGCGCCACGAGCACCTCCGCGGCCCCGCCTGGCCCGCGCTGTCCGTCGGGCGAGGGCTTAAGTTTGAGTGACGGGGGCGGAGGGGCCAAGATTCGGCAGCGGCGGCGCCTCGCAGACGCCGGCGGCCGCGGCGCCATCGGGGCGCCCGACGCCGACGCCGACGCCACTCCAACACAGCCCGCCGCCGACCGAGGTCAGGGCGGCGAAACGGCCGAAAATTAATAAGGGCGAAAGTCGATTGGACGATATTAAGATGTTGGATGAGAAGACAAATTTCACTCTTCTATTTCATTGGACAGTCTGCTGACTTCTTTTGTTTCCGTCTGTTTGGCGCATGAGCATAGTCGAAGGCACAAAGACCCACGTCAGCATAAGAAATACGTATATCTTATTTTCAATACATTTCTTAATTTAAAAAGTAATGAAAATCCTAATTATGCAAATATTTGTAAAATGTAAGTACGTAACATGTAAAACATTGGCATCTTGCCACATTATGTAATATATCTTTTATCCAAACCCCTAAAAGCTTGTAAAAATTGAACAGGTAGAAATAAAAAAAGCATTAACACATATTAGAAGAAATAGTTGTTGTATTTTCTAAAATAAAACCTCATTCCAACGGCCAGTTATTTACATTTTATTTTTCACGAAAAAATGGTGACAACATTCATTTCGTTAACTTGTCAATAACAATATACAAAGAATGTGTACGTAAGTCCTCGAATTCATTAATTTATTTAAAATTCATGACTTTTGATGATATTAAAACTAGACTGATCTTTGATTCAAATGATTTCCTTCAAATGGTAATTTCCGTCAAAATCAATTTTATAAACAAGTAAAACTTTCTACTATAAAGAAAAATCGACAGCAATTAATTTATTATTTAGGAGGATTAGTCAATTAAAAGAAGGCATAGTGAAATGGATGTTTTACCCCGTTTTAGTCTCAAATTCTGATAACACTTTAACAAGCAAAGGTGGTATTACAAATTTTAATGCGGAAATATAATGTAAACAATAAATCTAACAATAATAAATTTATAGCAATAAAATAAAATTTATTTTAATTTTGAACCAGAAAAAAGACTGAGGCATTTCCCTAAGGAAATTTAATTTTTAAGATACATTCATATCGGCAACAGAATGTTCGCAGCAGACATTCTATGATAAAAGTGAATAACAGTTTCTCTCCGATGTATTTCTTTTCTCCGATTCAGATCCGACGTACAATTTGTCATTGAATTACAAATAGATTTTATCGGAAAACAAAGAACAAGGTAAGGTATAAAATATGTTCCCAGACTTGTTACAATTTCCCAAACGAATTTAATTTCTTGAAAAAAGAAAACAAATTCTGGTTTCCACGTCTTCGGCCCATGCCCCTCGCCTGGGAACAGCTGGATTTGTCCTCATACCCACAATTTTTCTTGAGAATTAGTCTGCCAGCGACAAAGAGGTCATTATATCAAAAGAGCCATAAATTCCCACCCTGCGTTAAAATGAACGGGTTTCCCACCAGCGTTATTATCCCAACAACTCTTGGGCCCCGTCGCGCCGTGACGCCCAAATGAATCGCCTGCTCATTCTTCGTGCTCTGCAATCAACGCACGTCCCCGGGCCCCGCGTACGCCGCATGCCTTGCCCTTACCTGCGACGGCTCGCACCACACGAGCTGACGAACCACATCGCTCACATCTCGCATGAATGGGAATGGCCCTGAAGGCGCTGCGTGCCATAAGGTCCTACTGAGCCCCCGAGAGAAATCTGAGGCCCGGACCAGAGAATAAACGAACGTACAAAGACGCGAGGTGAACATTTACGCTATACCCCGTTAATCGTAACATTACCTGCGTTGTGGAAGGTAGCTTGTAAGAAAATAAGATGTTTAAATAAATCGTCGCAGTAACGCATAAGTAAATAAAATGTAACGGAATAAATTAATGAAATGGTAATTAACTTTAAAATTGAAATTTCATGAAGAGCTTTATCAACTGTAATAGGTCAATTGAAGAAAAAAATCAATTTAAGTCAAATATTTCTATAACATACTTCTTTTAAAATTCTATATTTATTTTAATAGTAAGATGTGGCCTCTAAATACATATATTCATTTATACAATAAATACTTAAATATAACACATTTATATAATAAATAACATGTAATAAATAATTATATGACATATACACACATTCATTTATGTAATTAACAATAAAAACATCAAGAATATTTTTCATGTTACTAAACTATTTTTAAATAACGAGAACTATCGCATATACAATATCTTGGATTGAAATTAGCGTTTGATTGGCAAACCAACAAATAGATTCGTGTGCTGTCCATTTCAGCCCTTTTCAGCTCTGACGTTTGCATGGGAATGCAACAACATTTTTAAAGGTCAATCGCAATAATTTTAGTACACAACAGGAAACATTCAAATTCTGAAAAAAAAAGTGTACTTGCTCCTCTTGGCGCATGCAGATCCCGCTCACTTGAGGGGCCGTGAGTGCGCGGCGTCGACAGGATCTTTTCCGATGCTGCATGCCGCGTGCCCAACTCGGGATTCCTTTCATCGGTTGCCCCATCGCGACCTCTCCCCTCGCTTTTCATTTCCCCCTTCATCACGACTGTTTGCTCCATGATTTATAAGACCCGCCTCCCTGGTTTTCATTCCCGTCGTTTTCTCACTTTACTTTGACACAACGCCACTTCTTTCGTAAATCTCCGGGGTGATTTATGTCAAGCCCACGATCTTTGAAGTTTCACTGCCGACACATCTGGAGAAACAACTAGAGAACATTTACGAAAAGGCCACAGAAAGGTAACGACTTCTCAGTTACAAACTTGGGTGAAATACGTGCGATTCATTCATAAGACTGTTTAAGGAGTATGAATGAACATTAATGTAAATGCTTTTCATCACATTAATTGGATTAATTTCATTACATGAGACAAAAATTAGAAAATTGCTCACATACGTTTAAAACGCATGCGTTGCTGAAACTGGAAATCATTAACATTCTAGACACATTCACTTGATAAACGTTTATATGCAGCTTTTAAGACTGTAAATATATTTAAAAATAAAAAACAGTTACGGAAGTTCTATAAAGCAGAGAACCTGTTTTTTCATATACTGTTAAAATGAAGTTTTTAAGTATTAAAACAATCCCGCAACTGTTTTCAGGAATAACTTTAGAGTCATTACAAAAAATAATCTAATACAGTTAAATACTTAACTCTGTAAATTCTACTCCAAGAGGAAATATCCACAAACCATTGAAAGGCAGATTACGGAATTCAGGTGCAAATTTGATGCATTATTTTGGTTTCTACATGCCGTATAAACCACAAAAATCTCTTTATGACTGAAATTATCCATCACACTTTCTTTATTGGGAAATGAACATGTTGAAGTCGAAGAGTACACGGAAACGTGAACAGGCATAAAAAAATTGCAAATAAAGGGTCACATTTTTCACCTTGTTATAAAAAACAGTCATGACCAACGATGAACATGCAAACTGATACACAAAAAATTCGAAATTTGTAAATGTTCTTTGAACTGAGTGTGTAACAACATTGATCAGATGGGTTTACAGCCAGCATTGAAATTGTCCCGTTGTGAATGAGAGAAATGAAAATAATACTTATTCATTTTCTGAAAAGTGTACAGCAAAACGTCAAGAAACGCTAGAATTATGTGATGACTGTGTTTGTTGAGGATCTCAGCTAAAAAGGAGAAATCTCTTGACCTTAAGGAACGTTGGCGGTTTGTAATAAGCAAATAATATATAATTACTGAATATTCGATTGAAATCTGGGGTGATACGACGTTTTTCAAATTCGAAGAAACTCGTTTCAATTAATATTGTGCAACAAAAATATTATTATTTGCGAATAGAAAGTATTTTGATCATGAAATTTAAAAAAAACAATTTCTAGTTAAATCATTGGATTAAATCGAATGAAAAAGATGAATTTGATGTCAACAGAAAAAAAAAAAAAAATTTCAACTATAACATCCAAAGTTTAGTGACAAATTCCAATTTATATAGTATTTCACAATTTCTTCGAAATATTAATAATAAACATTTTCTTAGTAATATTACCTGTGAGCATTCACAATAAGCAAAATGTCAGTGTTCAATGTTCAGTTTTATTCATTCCACTACACATGATCATAACAGATGGTTCGTATAAAAAACCTAATCTCGGGTCTCCGACCCTGTCATTTTCTTGTTTGTCGGGCAAAACGTATTTGCGGCGGAATAATAAAACTTGATGGTAAACGCTCGGAAACAGTGAAAACGAGAGCTGTTTCCGGAGAGTAGGCGTCGCCAGTGGCAGCCAAACATGGGCCTCCAGTGACAAACGTGTTGGGAACGGGGCTCTGACGACGAGAAAATGGACGCGCGACTCGCCAGTTTATAATCGCGCAAAGCGGTGCCAATGAATTCCCGACAGTTCGACGCCAGTGAGTGACCAATTGACGGTGCCCTCTGAGATTCAACGAACCGTTTAATATTCATTTCAAAAGCTAGTTGATGTTACGAACTCAGAAAGTCTCTGTAAATGTTACCTCTAGAAAGCAGCAAAAAGGCGTTTTGTTCCGCAGAAAAAGTGGATAATGCTTGTCCCATATGTAGTAAATTACTTCCTCTAACACGATCTATAATCAGAATCCACGTGTTATGAGTCCTTGATAGCAAAAAATCAGTTTTCGTCAACAACGCTAGTGGCTAAACTACATGCAGGATTGTCACAAAAAGTGTTATTCCCGGATCGATCAAGCTGATGTCACTGCCTGTTAAATTTGAAATATACTTTAATTTTTGAGGGTTCATTACAAAAAACCTCATGGACATATCCAAATCGTTCTCAAAAATTGCACCAAATTTTTGGATTATTTTTTTTAAGACTAAGGCATCGTTCGCCTATAAAAAGACCGCAAGTCTCCTTTTCATTGAATCCTCTGAGTTTTCTAAAAATCCAGAAGTTGAAAATTTGTTGGATCCCGTCGTACAAATTACACTAATAAGATTTCTTTTCAAATGAAACTCGCTGTCCAAAAAGAGTTATTTAATTAATTTCACGTGCGTTTTTTGAAAATAGTACTAGTTATCTCCCACCAGCGGGGCACCACCCCAGCCAGGACAAGCTCTAAGCTCCCGGCAGGTCTCCCAGTATGCGTTAATGTAGTCCGTGTAAGTGTGAGTGTAAGTAACGGTGAGGATGCGATAAGGAAGAAGAAGGAAAGATCGCGCGTCGTCCGTGGCCAGTTTGTTAGGATACTGCTGCGGCATTCACCCTGTAGTGATCGGAGAAACCACGGAAAACTACGGATTAGAGCAGCTAGTCGCTAGAATTCTCCCTTATACAGCGACTGAATCCGAACTAGCTCTCCAGTTAGTGTCGAAAATACTGCCAATACATCAACTGATGCCCTGAGCCACCTCTCCCGGTGTTGACTTCGATCTAATATGTAGTAAGTGTGGGAAATCTGCCATTCCAACCTCAGAACCTCTTCGTCACCAATGCTGAGGAAGCAAAGGTGTTGCCGTAATGCTATCGCATCTGAACGGTTTGTTTGTTTACTGCAGTCATGTGGATAAATAAATCCATAAATATGTGTAATCAGAACGACTTGCAAATATGTGCGTTTTCTACGTTTCCGCGCAGATTCTGAATCACACAAACGTAGAAAAATTAGTGCGTAATGTCTTCGCCTCCATGAACAAGAGCAAGAACAAAATGGGTCCCTCATTCTACAAATATATAATGCAAAACAATGTCATCTATGAACATCAATAAATTTTTGTGTAAACACCACACAAATATTTAAAACGGTTGTAAAGGAATATTTTAGGTGTTCCATTCTGTAAAACACACGAAGGAACTTTTGCAAAAAAAAAAGTCCAATTTAACCTGTGCGAGAACTCATATATGTTCGTGAGACAATGTTCATTGCTTACCCATTTTTCAAGAAAGATCACAATCATATCATCCATTTTCACATAATAACGAATGATAATACCGGAATGAAGATATATGAATTGTGAGAAAGGTTGGACAAAAATTCAAAAAAATATTTTCTACAACTGTATAAAAAAGCGGATTCTGAGCAGTGCTTTCCGCACATAAAGTAGGTTATTTTTAACATCACTAAAAAGACTAGTTAAAATAAGCTGTTGTCGTGTATTTTTACCGTTGTTGTCGCTGTATTGTTGCCGTGAAAAAAGTACTTACTAAATACTACACGTATTAACATATAACGAAGTACACAGGCGATAGTTAGATTCTTTGCCGAGACCGTAGGTCAAGGCAAAAAAATTCAATCTCGACCATGAAAAAAGCATCTATTCGCCCACTTAATTTGAAAACTACTATAATAACCTTTCCATTATGGTTATGTACACTTCAATGTTTCGCATATTGGAGAACAGATGCTCCTATATAATAAGAAACTTAGTACCAGGAACTTTCTGAGACAAGCATTTGTAGGTAATATTCATAGTGTTCGATGCATGTCGAAGTCTATACTCATTTTCCTTTACACGGAATACGGAAAACAAATAAATAGGTGTTAAACGAAGAGTATAAGTCAGTACTGTTTCATCATGACGTCTCCTCGAAGATGAATACTATTTCCTCTGTTTATGAGAACAAAGACGTTTAGCAATGTTGGCAGCTGTTAAATGCCAGCAGTGATACGAACTAATCTATTTTGAGCATGAAATGCGCACTTCTTGAGATATTTATTGCCGTATTTTTCCTTCTTGATGAGTTTTCTGTACGATATACAGGTATACACACATATCGGCAACTTAAACAATTTTTTAGAATTTTTTTAAAACACTGCTCATTGAACTACATAAATCATTTAAATTCAAAATAATTGTAAGAGAAATACGAAATTTGATTGTCAAACCGAAGCAGCTGTGTCTGTCGGAAGAAGACGACGCACAAGTTATTCTCATATCGCAATTCCAACAAGAACAATATAGTGATTCACAGCGGTGCATCTAAAAAACCTCCAACGCAAATATTCATCAAATGTAGATTCAGAACAATATTTACGACGGTATCATGTAGACCCAGAGTGCAGTTTCAAATTTCTTATCTTATCATAAAAATAGCATGCGACGTTGTTGCATCCATTTGCTTTGACACCGAAGCCGCTGTCCTTCCACAGCACTAAATCCTCGCTATGTATACGTGTGGCGGCCTTGGGGAACCTTGAAACAACAGAGCATCGCGTCACGTGCCGCCCAACACAAGATGGGCCATCTCGGCGGCGAAATCGCCGCCGGCGTCGGAAATAGCCTTCGCATCCTCGCACTTATTTTCGGAGGGGGAGTGCGAGAAAGACGCCTGGAAATAGGCGTTAGTCAATGAAAGTGGAACGTCGGCTCGTAAATCTATCGGACTGCCCGACAGAGCGTGGCCGCTACGCCCTTCTGACACCGAACGTTCTGCTGGGGTCGGCAGGTTGGCGGGCCTGGCAATTGCTGGGAGGGTCGCACGACGGTTCGGCGTTCCTGGGTCAGTAATGTTACCGTTTCAGTTTCTTTGGCTGTTGATTTGTAGTACTGTGTACAACGTTTAGGAATTCGTTTAACTTTGTTGAGGAAATGAAATACTTTCGATTTGAAGTTCTGAAAGACGTTGTGAGGAACCTAAAGGAAAAATTAAGAAGGTATATAGTTTTCGCCACAAGAATTATGTCATATTTCCTTTCTATGAAGCACAGGGGCTAATAATGATATAAAATACCTGTGTACGATAATTTAACATTATTAGTCATTTGTATTTTTTAATTGTTATTGAAAAGTAGAAAACAACACATTTTAAATTACCAGAAATTGTGCTTTTGAAGTTTGAAAATGTTAATAATGTGTTTCGTTTGCTTGTCTAGAAATAAAACAAGATCCAGAAATAAATTTACGAACTTTCAATTAATCGCAGAAACATAGCATTTTGTGTATACCTTGATTACACACGTGCCACTCTTCTGGAGTCTTTTCCGACAGTCTGGAGTCTTTTCTGACAGTGCCACGTCAACAAGCATGTTTACGAACATAAACAAAATGTAGTTGTTTGCCACGATGATTCACGTACCTTTCGTGTTCTTTTCTAGATTATCTGAATCACCTCTCCACATTACATCGAAATTCCTCCCTTGTTTTCATTTCCTGAACTAGTAATATTTTAATGGATACCATTTGAACAGCAATCCACACAAAGCCACGCATTTTGACAGCTGTCAAAACACAGAAAACGACTCTGCTCGCTCCACTCTCATTCAATCACGGAAGATGAGCCCGCTATCATAAATATTTCCGCAGCATCCAACCGCGCTCTAGATCCCGTCCGATCGGGTGCAACCGCCTCGTGAAAGCTTGGAAGCATCGCGGAGCGACAGGAAAGATTAACAAGGAATGTCACCCATCTGTTGCAAGCCTGGATTCACAACGGTGAGAAACGCGCTCAATTTGGACAGAGACTTAGTACCATGGCCTCGTAGATGTTATCCCGGCTTATCTCCCCCACACATCTGAAGCCAGCATAACAACCCAGTCGTTGTTCGATCGAAAGCTTCCCGCGGATCCCGGAGTCGCCTGAACGATCCACAATTATACGCTCATTCTCCGCCGAAACGACCCGTGAGTTTACATGCCATCTATCCCCCCGCGGGATTCATTTCCTTCGACCGCTACACGGATTCTCGCGAGCGTTCGCCATCCATTTGGTTGTCTGCGTTTTTTTCGTCGCCGCCGGTGCTTCCCGGGGCTGGAGAGCCCGGTGGGTGGTCGGCGGCGGAAACGAGGGCTTCGCCAACGGACACACTCTCGCCCGGGGAAGGCGCCGCGGCCGGGATGCGAAGTCGTGACCACGCTAATTATGCCGCGCGTGCAGCGGTAGTGAAATATCCAAAAAGTCTGAGCGCCTGGCTGCTGTGTTCGCAGCCGCCGCGACCACCGGAGCTGTTCTAATTGGGAGCGCACGCTGAGACGCCTGAGGTGGAATCGCCAGACTGTGCCACACTGTGGTGGAATCGCCTTGTGGTGGAATCATCAGACTGTTGGCCGTGCACTGCTGGGACCGACAGACTGTGCCAGACTGTGGTGGAATCGTGAGACTGTTGGCCGTGCACTCCTGGGACCGCGATTCAAAACCCGGGACGAATCCTGTGGAATTTGTGAAGGACAAGACGGGATTCCTACCGTGTATTCTCAGGGTTCTGTCGTATTCTCCAGCTCCATATTGTGACGTCGTGGTAGCGAAATGAAGACAAGGACACGAGCTTTAATTACAATCTGTTTATTTACAAGACTTTTACAACTACGTACAGCTCTGGGGTTACGTTCGCTATCTACCTCCGTCACTCTCACGCAAATTGCTCCCAATCTTCTGACTAGTGCATCCTCCACCCATCCTCCACTTTACCGCGCCGGTGCCCGGACACCCGAGGCAATCCGAAAGCGAAGCCTTTCTGCATCCGGGCTTCTCAGCTCGCTTATTTTTGGCGGTCACGTGATCGCCCACAGCGTCCCAGACGCGTGAGGGTGGCGGTTCAGTCAACACATGCACGCCTTCGCGTCCTGGGAGGTCACTACTTCCCCTCGACTGACCCTGTTTTCGCGCCGCCCTTAGTCCTCCTGTGGCCGTCAGCATTCCAACACCTGCTAGCGCTTTCAGAAGCCTGGCTGCCAACTGATGGTGTTACAATATCATATTTCCATAATCACCTATTCATCAAATCGGTCATCCATTCCAGTTATGGCCATAAATCGAAGGCCCTGGTCTCATAACGAATTATTGCTAATCGCCCAAACGACCTACTGATCAGTGAATTTCTGTCTTACCACATCCCGAACACTGGCGAGTTCATTGTACTTCAGAAACATGCAACGTGGCGATCATTACGTTTCTTTTCCCTCTGCAGGTATTGGGAACCCAAACCCGGGTGTTGGAGAAAAGAAAAAGAATTTGAGTAAACGGCAGGTTTTCCCGAGTTCTTCCTGCTTCTTCAGCCTTGAATTCGCATATCCTATTATCATCTATTCATTATCAATCACCCATTACTCATCCATTATTCACAATATAATTCATCTCATCACCTTGTCATAATTATCCTGTTGCGAAAGAAAATAATTCACAAGACTTTCATTTGGGGAATAAAAAATGCATCACCAGATGAGTGTTCAAATTCCTTCTCTATCGAGTATAATATTTGCTGATGCTTATTCTCAGAGAAATTTTTGTAATAGGCTCATTACTCAGATATTACCTTTTCAACTTCAATAGATTTCTGGAATAGCCGTTTCGAATTCAAACAAATCATTCTTCGAAGAAAATACATCTATTGGTATATTGACGCAGAAGGGACATATAAGTAATAATTTGAATTATGTCTCTGCGGCTACAGGCAAAATTTAGAGAGAGATTATAATTTACTTCCATAATTCTCGGTGTTGTCTCGCTGAGGTTCGTCGCCATTATCATCCTACCATTTAAAACTTCCATTAACACGTTTACTTATCCTGTTATTTTTTTCTCAAAACTCGTGATGTAAATGACTGCACTCTCCTTTAGAATCCTAAATTGTCTAACCACCACTTTTAAATCACTATTTTGTGGAATTGCTGGATTTTGAAACTCATAATTCTGCATTGCCTCATCCCCTTATGTCACAATTTTATCTTCAAACCCTTCACTTTCCAATTATACATTTATAAGACGTTATTCTGAAAATCTCAACGTAAAACTTTCATTACAAAATCTACAACTCTATTTAATACTCATTTAACCCACGTAGGAACGTTTCGTGTTCTGTTCTTCTACCATCCTTGTCTCTTTACCCTTTGAAAGATCTTATTACTCCTCATGTTTCACTAAAATGCTTTTCTTCGTATCTCCCCTTTTTTATCGAACGATCCAAGATATGTTCGTCCCCCCACCCCACCAAATCTACGACGTTGTCTTATCTTCATTGCCTTCGTTACAATTTTACATCAGCTCTTCGTGCCACTTTAACCATAGCTTTTTCCAGGAAAATTTCACTACCTCTCGTGTTTTGCCTCCTCTGCCACCATTCTTTAACTGTCAGCCTTTCGTCTTCCCCATCACCTTTCTCCCATTTTCTACTCAAGGCTACCTTTTTTGTTAGCTCCGATATTATTTTACATGTCAAAGTCTCTCGGTTCTCTAATTTTGTTTTCCTAGAAGATGTACCTCGTATTTACCGTCAAAAAACTATTCCTCCTTCGCATCTCCCTTAAAGCTGAACGCTCTCACCTTCCCATCAGTGTCCCATGTTGTATATCGTCGCCTCATCCTCGGTAGCTCAGTTCCAATATCGGCTTTGCACAAGAAAAGCCTCATTTCAAAAATTTTCCTTTTGTAGGAGCACGTTTTTTTCTGGACGGAGTCTTAATTTTTCGGTCAAAGCATAAATAGCAGTACTTCATCTACCGACCGCCTTAGAAATTATATTAATTAACATTTTACGAAAAAATACTATTTTCTAAAAATCATTTTTCACTTAACTAAAAAATTATTTTTAGATGTGACCTTTTCTTGAGTGCATGTTACCCAATTTGTCCAATTGTAGATATTTTTACTTGAGTTATCCTCCACTAATTACATGATTGTTGTTGGAAATTTTCTCTACCAATACCAACGAATCATATAAGGATAAGAGGACAGTCCTTCGCTCTCATCACGGGAGTACGGAAAAAACAGACATTAATGTTGATGGTTTCAAAATATCTGTTTTTTTAGAAAAACATCGATGTATTTAACATCCATTTATTGAATATTGATGTTCATTGGCATCGATGTATTAATTTTCGAATAAAAAAAGTACCTACAAAATATACACGTAACTAAATTGAACATTCTTCGGACCCAAGTGCATAAGAGTGAAAAATAAGTTTTAAGTTGCTTTAATTGTTCTGATTATTAGTTGACTATTTTATCAGTGAAATCGTAATTTATAAATTAATAAATACAATCACCGTCAAATTAGATCCTCTTCACCCGACCGAAAATCAATGTCACGGGTTTTTAAACCTGTGTTGAAAAACAATCAATGGTTTCGGAACGATGTATTATTGATATCGATGTTTTAATTTTGAACAATGATATTTTGAAACTGACGTTTTATTGGCGATGTCACATCCCTTAATGGGTGTATAAACACGAGTAAGGAGGATCTGCGCTGCACAGGTTCCGTTGTTTAAGGCACTAATCCAGCCTCCTCCTGAATCTAATCACAGACAACCACGGATTCACCAATCAGAGCAGCCGCCCTCTAAAGCTCTCACCAGACAATCGTAGATAGCCACGCCAACCATTTAGTCAGTAAGGACCTACACGCAATGGGACTCGAATGAAGAACTCAGACGGTCTACGTAGTTGCTTCAGTTGGAGTCTCGCATGCACAAACGTACTCGCAACCGATTCCAATTGCATTTAAGAAGTTCAATGTGTTTTGCCAAAATGCTATTTCTCCTCGCTTCCGCGTTTACTTCCAACGACCGACTTTCCACCTGCTCCACGCCTTCTTTCTTCCCCTCCCCACCCCGCCCCTCTCCTCCCCGCCCCGCCCACGCCGCGCCCAGAGTGCGAGCGCCGCTAAAAGATTAACCGGGCGCCTTAATGGCCGCGCAGGCTGTCGCCCACGATACATGGCCCCTTCGCGTTGCACGGCGCTCGCCGCCACCGCCACCGCCGCCGCCGCCGCCGCCGCCGCCGCCACCGCCGCCGCCGCCGCGACGGACGCGTCAAGGCTGCCAGGGGAACTCGAGGCAAGGCGACGCAAGTGGTGCAGTCGGAAGAAAACACTCGCGATGAGGATTTGCAAAATGTAGCACTTGCGCAACGCATTCAGAGCGAAATAGACATGAATATCCCACGACTCACTGAGGAAACATTTTACGAATTAATAATTATTTTGAAAATTCCATTCTCTATTTACTTGTGACAAAATTGTTACTCCAAAGATTAATTATGTAAGTAAACAAATATAAATTGTTTATTGTATATTGTTACAGTTGAGGATGTACTGAGAACTCTACTTTTATCTTCGTTCACATTATAAGCGAGCATCTTCGAAATTGTATACATTCCTGATTCATGGTTTCCGGTGCTTTGCAGAGCTTTCTGACTGCGCCCCCTTGGTTTCGAAGGCAGCCAGGGTAACTCCAGTCAAAGTGTCACTGGTGAAGAAGCAAAAGACGCATTTACGAAAAACATTTGCAAAAGTTCCTGGAAAATAAATCTCTTGCGCAATGAATCCAGTACGAATTTTAAAACGTTCTTTGAAAGGAAACGTGTGCGATGAAACTTCACAAATTTATGATTATTTATATTTATCAAACTAGTAGATTTCGCCGATGTATTGTGGAAAACATTCTGGACAGAACGAAAATGTCCTCAAAAAAAAATAATTTTTTTTTTGCTTTTTAGTAATCGCGGGCACTTACAAATTGATTCAATTGCCTACTTCGACATGAGCTGCAACGGAGTTTTTTGAAGTTCGTGCCCTATATGCTCTCAGCGTTGCTGGTGAACGTTGACTTGAGAACAACAACGCTATCAGAAACATTAATCATTATTGAAGTGAATATGGATTTTAATTACGGCTGGAATTGCCGGAGGAATTAATTTTGCCGCGCATTTAGATAAGGTTCATTTTTTTGCTGCATATAGAACATGACTTCTGTGGATTTCATACCCTTCAAAATCCGTGCACCTCAGTTGGGCCAAAAGCTGAACCGTAAGGGTTGAGATGGTCACCTTAAGAGGTGTGCACCCAATTAAATTTTGTGGAATGTTACATCTTATTTTCATTTTAAAACTTCCATTATGCCGCATTCCACTATACCGAGTTTAAAAGTGGTTTCAAATCGAAGTTTCAAATTTCACAATTCACTTAAAAAGGACACTATATGACTTCTCTGACAATATCTTTGCATTTGTAATGCGCTGCCGCCAACAATAGTGGACTATCTCCCATTAGACGCTGCAGGGCAGTCGTAGTAAGAGGTCAAGGCTCGGCGGTTCGGCTGTAAGAAAAGCATTTGCAAGAAGTCCACCAGAAAAAGCTCTGTCGCGGTGCATTCAGCGAAAAATATCAGGGTCCAGTGAAATGATACATTACGACAATCCATTTTACCTATTGATAGTTATTGTAATGAAAGGGTGGAATTTAACATCGAATATAATATAATTATTTTAAGATTCTACATTGTACTTCCATACAATATAAAATTGTGAATGAAAACCTATATTTCCATATCCTTTTAAAAAGTAATCATATTAAGATTCTTATCGAAAAATGTCTACCTAAAAATACCTCTAACTGACCGATTTTAAAAAGTGGTATTTCTAGCAAAAGGAATGAGAAAACTATATAATTGAGATCTTTGCACCTAATATATTGAGAACGTGAACGCAACAAACTTTTATTTTCAAAAGATAATATTGCAATTCATAATTCATACGAAACATTATTTCACAATTTACCGTTATTTACATCATAAAACGTAAACACTTTGTACATTTAATGAAGTTCATCACAGTAAAAATCCAAGTTTTGTGTGGTTGAGTGCGATTCACAATCTAATCTGCACCTTACAGTTCATAGGAATTTAATTTCGGTCCATTGAATTTGAATTTTACTTCAGTGTATTTAACCCGAGAAACACTCTTCGCTTACGCTACTTCATTACTCTTGTGTAGCTTGAAAATCGTTCAGACTGACATGCAGATCCTTCAGAAGAAGAATGTTTATAGTACATCTCACGTACGTAAAAAGTGCTCTCAACAGTTGATTTATTGCAGTAAAAACCTTTGCACTCTAAGGAGTGTTAAAGGACGATGTTTGAGATAGTTTACGTCTGCTGATTACAGTTTCTATTTTTTAATTCAATTTAAATGGGTAATAAATCCTTAAGAAGTCTGTAATAGATCAAGCCAAAAAAGAACAAGGTATTGGTATAATATTTATCACGTCCAAAATTATCGCATTAATTGTCTTAGGAGAAAAGAGTGCAGTCGTATTTTGAAGATAAATTTCCATCCAAGACCATAAGGTTGCAGACAGTAAAGATATAGATTTCAAGCATTCCAACGACAGGCGAACGACCTGAAGAATTAACAGTGGCCAACTTACAGACAATTATCATACTTGAATGAAAGAAAGGACAATAAACGGAAAAACAAAACATTAGAATTCCATTACTGCGTACGAACTTGTGACCGGCAAGAATAAATCCCGGGCAGCACAACCAACGTTTGTTCGTAGGACAACTCATCCTCCGGCCGTGAGCGGCGCTGCGGGGAACGCGCGCACAAATCAAAGCCGTCTGGGCCCCGGAAGGTCAACGGGGGAAGCAGCACGGCCGCCTCTCTACATCCAGAGACACAACAAATATCGCGAGTCGGAAATCACGTGCCAGGCGCCTCTGCCTCCGCAGTAAAAAGCACGCGGGGCGCAGGGTGGAAAGACGGTCAACATCGTTTATCTTTAATTCATGGAATAGGTACAAAAATTGAGACAGAAAGTGTCTGACTTGTAGAACCGTTTCACAATGTTTATCCAAGCAGCCGCATTCTGCAAATGACGAACGACCAATATTATATTCCAATGTTATCATTTAACTTAGTAACAAAGAAAACGACTGTTGTCATCACGTATGTATATCCCAATGTTCGTGTCAGTTTAAAACTGAATGATGATTTAATGCCACACTAGAGAATTTTATTCTACACATTCGAGTTGAGTACATGAAACATAAATATCTTCATTGAAACATTTCTACTTTCCCGAATGTTTAAACGTTGTTACTATTAGATGTTAAAACGTGGTTATTATTATATTTTAAAGTCTTTGTTACTATTAGAAGTAAAAACTTTGTTACTAGAGTACTGGTGAATAGCAAATATTCATTTCTCGAATTACGAGAAAAAATGATGTTTCTGAAGGAAGAAAAGAAAGTCACTCATTTACCAGCAAATGAAAAAAAACTTATTTTTTATTCAACATTTATATTGTATTAGTATTGTTCTTTTATTAAAAAATTAAATTACTTTAAACGGTAAAAGAGTATGACTGAAAAAAACATTACTTACAAAGCTCTTTATCTCACCTGCACTTCTTGTGCTGGCTGGACTTTCCAACGTGTCCAGTAGCATTTTCATCTCATCCATACTTCTTAATTAGTTTAAAAATACACCAATACACATCACAAATCACAATAATACAATTTAACAAGTTGCGCTGCAATTAAC
This sequence comes from Teleogryllus occipitalis, assembly GCA_011170035.1. Classification (NCBI taxonomy): domain Eukaryota; kingdom Metazoa; phylum Arthropoda; class Insecta; order Orthoptera; family Gryllidae; genus Teleogryllus; species Teleogryllus occipitalis. The sequence continues at coordinate 1,778 of BLKR01015159.1, read as the reverse complement.
TTCGTTCGCACTCTCACTCCGCCCGGTTCGCAGGCTTTTCACTAGACGAACGTTCACCTTCCACTGACGAAATCTTGCACCAAATGGCCGCCCCTAAAGTAGTAGGCTCGATGCGAGTCTTTCACTTAAGCCAAGAATTGTTACACTCGAAACTTTGCTTTAAAGTCTGGTATTTATTTCAGATTGCGTGTTGCTGATGAAAAGCCCTCCTTAACACCTAATACCAGGTCAGTATCAGCAAACGCGCACTCAGGAACTGCATTTTTTCTTAAATTTAATGCTCATTTGCACTACTAATTTTCAATACACGTTTTCGTACTGGTTTGATTTTCTTTTTCATGCCGCTGACTAATTCGGTCTTGGTGTGTTATCACGCGGAGACGAAGGCCATTGTTCGAGTCCCGCGAGGAACATGTGTGATTTCACAAAGTGGTCGTGGCGTGTTTCGCTTCTAAATGACCATCTGAACTACCATCTCTCCTATTTCAGTTCAATTCTCAAACACTCCTAAACACCTGTCATCAGCCACCGTGTGGATGTTAATGGCGAATCACAAGTGTCATCATCCGATCAGCGAAAGGAAGGACTTACAAGTCCTTGCTTTCTCACCGGCTTGGGTGGCTCAGGAAATCAATTGACGTCACTGCAGTGCCTCTGACCGGGAGCTTCTACTGTTCGAGTCCCGACGGTGGTAGGATTTTCGACACTAGCACGCTTTTCGACATAGCTAGGTCAAATTCAACCGCTGTCTGGAGAAGAATTCTACCGGTCGGTTCCTGTGATAGGTAGTTTTTCGTGTTTCCTCCCATCAACACCAGGCGAATGCCGGAGCAGACCCCTAACAAACGGGCCCCGGGGAAATAGATATCACTGTAGTGCCTCTGACTGGGAAGTCCTAGGGTTGAGTCCTCACTGTGACAGAATTTTGAACACGATATAGGTAGGTCGAGTTCAGCCGCTACCTGGAGAAGCATTCAAGTACCGGCTGTTCTGATTGGTAGTTTTTCGTGGTTTCTCGGATCAAGGCCAGAGAATGCCGGAGTAGTACCCTAACAAACGGGCCACTGACCGTGTGCGATCTTTCCTTCCCTTCCTTGGCCTGTCCTCTCTCTTTATTTACACACACTTACATGAAATACACTGCTAAACAAGACAGGAGATCATTCGGAACTTAGAGCTTGTGCCGGCCGGGCGTGTAGGTTGACGCCGGATCTCGCAATCCAGCGTGGAAGATCAACGCCACCTCCCGCGACATAAACATGCATTAAACTTACAGAACTAATGACCTTAGCAGTTGAAGCGCCCGGAAACACTAATGAGTCATTCTTTTTCCCTCGCCAACGCTCTGGAGCCGATAATGGCACTCAATTACTATTTTCAAAATAAAAGAAATTTTAAGTCAGCCAATTAATAAAAAGTATCTCCCAATAAAGCAATAATAAAATTCATACATTCTGACAAGAGTTAAAGATAGATTTTTTGGAAAACAAATTCTCCGCGATCTGTGATAGAAACGGCAACATTAGGATTTTAAAAATGTTTCATAACTCATTAATCTCAGATTGAGCTTAGTAGATATTCTATTATTATTATTATTATTATTATTATTATTATTATTATTATTATTATTATTACCTTTATGTTTATTCAGAGTTATAAAGGTTTTACAGTGAATACAGTTAACTTACAAATAAATATAAAACAGTAATGACAGAACGATAATGCATTCATGTTAATACATAATTACAGAGTTACAAACCTACAACATTTCTCCAATG